>JAZHYW010063078.1:0-24301 GCA_037355805.1 Ixodes ricinus
CTAAGCTTTGTTTCAGAACCGAGTAGCGGCGTAGCCATCGTGCTCCAACCTCTCCCCAATATGACGCTGTTCTGTGCGGTTGAAACAAAGCGCGTACGGTGTAGCGTTCGTTGTCGTTCAAGCTGTTCAATCCCCCTTCCTCGACTGTGGCGACACTGTTTTTTTTTTTTTATTAGTTCTTTTTTTGTTTCGAGAGGTGCAGGACTTGCTCCTTGCGTCATCGTCTCTCACTCTCGCCTCGAAACACATCAAAGTCGAGTGTTAGGCTTAGCGCCTGAGGCGTAGAGTCTGAAACGCAGCACCAGCGCAACAGGAGCGAGCAAACGAGCCGGCCACGTTCTTTGGCGAACCAGATTAGCGGCTACTTGATATGCCTTCCGTTCGGTTCTAGCTCATCGACGCCCAGCTCCCACCCGTGCGTACCGCCGTACCCGTTGTCGTAACCTCTCGGAAACGTCTTCTAGACGTTTGCATTTGGTGCTTGGGCCCATCCCCAAAATGGCCGACTACTAACTTCCGCCGCAGGCTAAACCAGCCAGTCGGCAATGGATTACCGCATGGGTTTTGACTTCGGGTGAACGGACTGAAATTGGGATTCGGTACTCTGGGAATATACTAGTGACTCTTGATGGGTCGAAGTGATATGACACAACTAATTGAGGATAAAGCAGAAGAGGTACTCTTCGAGAGCGAAGAACGAAATTAAAGGGACCGTAGAAATGTGTAACCCATTTTTAAGTTGACGGACATTCGTTGCTTGAACCCTGGAAGAGCGGACGATTGGTGCCCGAGACGGAGTTGGACCTAGTGCGAGAAGTTGCAGCAAGAACCCAACATGAGGGCGCCACTGGGAAGGTTAATAAAAACACGTACGTGACTAGTGCCGTTTACGTTTTCAAGATTGCTTTTCTGATTTTGTCCATGAGGCCGGGCAATGGGCTCGGCGCGGATCATCGTAATTGACGACGAGGATAGGAGCCTATGCACAGTCACGCTCGGGAAGTGCTTTGGCATCCTCTATAGCTACTATACAGTGTACTAGAATACCGGGGTAACCGGGGACAGCGGCCGGCACGAGGCTCAGGGACGACAAATGTCGCATTGTCGCTTTACCGGTTAGGTGTGTCCGTGCGCGGAGATCACGTTTCCCTACATGTCCAAAGGTTGCGAGTTCTTTTCCCAGAGTCTCTAGCGGCCGTGTCTTTCTGAACGCCTGCAAGAGACGTCGCCTTTCTCACCCTTCACGTGTATGTAGCCGGCAGCTAGGCAAACAGCAGCAGGTACTGTCGCAGACGTGCATTTACTATCGCCAGAACTAGCGAACAACACTCCAGATTCGCAATACTGTAAACGACATAAGTTTTGCAAGGAGCTAATTTTCGCGAATTTCGCGAATCGCCTACAGTTCGCAAAAGATAGGTCCCGAGAACAATTCCGGCAAAATACAAACACATTGGAATCTGCATTGAGATCCCACCGCGTCGCGAAATTAGAAACCGCGAATTCTTCAAAGACTTCAGCTTGACCTAAATCGCGATATATTGAGCTCCGCGAAAAATCAGTCATTTGCAGTGTATTCTGAGAGAACGCACGGCAGTATGAAATTGAGGGCACTCGAAATAGGGGATACGGCGACGGCGACGATCAGTACTGCACTATCGAAACACAAAACAGCAACGAGAGTGTTGTGAACGCTTGATACACTCTTTGCCAAACTTGGCGTGCTAGTCCCGGTATGTCGATCTCAGCTTGAGTGCGGTCTCTCCGCACAGCCTGATAAGTTTCCACTGTCGAGCTGCGGCGGTCCCGAATACCTCGTATATCAATTGTTAAGCGCTCTTCGTGCCATTAATTCGTGTTCCTAATTCGCAATGGTAACATGCGTCAAGGAACTGAAATCGTCTTTGGTGGTTCGTTGAAGAAACAAATCTGGATATATTTTTTTCAGCAAATATTTTCTTCGACGACGCCTTTCAAGACGCCACAGATGCCAGCGGCCGTAAAGGCAGAGTCATCAACGATTACGTTCGCTACTCTTGTAGCCACGGTAAAAGAAGCCGTACGGTAAGTCACTCCATTTCTCTCGTTTACGAAAATGATACCGGTGCTGACGAATAGGCACGTGTGAACTGTTCAAACGACGCACGAAATCGATTAAAACAGTAAAGGCGCAGTCCCACTGATCATGCGTCATACAAAAAACACAGTATCTGCTAAAGACATGATGACAAAATTATTTGTGGATACGTAGGATCGAACTGGTAAAAAAGAAAAAAACGCAGTGTTGACAGTCTTTAATATAAGAATTCAATTTATTTTGACACGAGCTTCTCAAAGAGAGATCAATGAAAATAGACATAATATTACAATAGCACATGTAAGTACACGAATACGCAACAATAGAGTCAAGACACATAGATCCATACAATTTAGTCAAAAGTAAAGCTCAAAAACAAATCCCGCCCCTCTTACTCGATATTGTACAGCACGAATGAGAAAGCACTCTAGCACTCAGAAAGCGCAGCTTCTACTGTGCACTGCTCATGTCGCTTTGGGACACATGCAGGTTACATTTTCGCTACAGCTATGCCAACCTTGCCTGAACACAGCCGGCGCATTTTTCGGCATATCCTCGTGTTCGGGAAAAAAAATCTAAAAACATTTAATAAAAAGAAAAACAAGAAAAAACGACAAAGTTTAAAAGCAATAAAACAAATTAATTTATTTTAACGTGATGTTATGACGACACGGGTCATTTTCGGCACTCCGCCAAAAAGATTTCGTATTGACGTCATGCCGCTGACGTCACGCAGCTCTGACACGACTCTGACGTCACGCCGCGCATCACGTCACCTGTTAGCTGGCGTCAGCTGACGCCATGACGTGACATTGTGACGTCCAGTCACGTTGCACAGTGATGCCACGCGTCTTAATGACGTCAGGTGATCACAGCGAGTCACGTGATGTCGTGACGTCATCTGAATACCATGACAGCACGCAGAAACATAAGCATGAGACACTGCTGGTAATGAAAACAATGAAAAATCTTTTTCGCTCATTATGACAGAAAGGCTCTCGGGTGATAAAACCAATAAAGCTAGGTAAGTGTTAAGCCGGCGAAACGACTGGCATCAAATCAAGAGGACTACATGCGAAACTTGATGCGCGATTTTGGAAGCGTTTTTCAATAATCACAATGCGGTGCAAACACCCGCTTACACACGCGATTTTTAAGAATGAGTGCCTTATAACGTAGGGCTCCGTGTTTTCGGATAAATCCGAAAAACTCCGAAAAACACCCGCCGGTAAAATTTTGGCCAATTCGGATTTATCCGATAAACTCCGAATGTTTATGTGCCAATGCCACCCCCCCCCCCCCCCCGCAAAAAAAAATAAAAAAAAAAGTAAAGATTTTTTTTTTTTTTACAATTTGATCAGCACGGAGTCAATGGTCCTGGGAAAATGGCACCATAATTATCTTTCAAATCTCAGACCGTTGTCAAAAGGGGTCTTGCCGCTTGTCTCGTCGAGGTTGATTCAGGGCAACAGGTCATTGTACATTCGGGTCACGACAAAAGCCACTCTTTTGGTTTCCAGTTTGAGCCATACGATTTGTGATTTAGAGAAAGGAGAAGGTATGTTTTTGTAACAGTGAAAGCTATGGACCATAGAGATTGTATTAAATAGAGGAAAGAAACAGTTGAAACTCTCTATTACATCCTTAACCACTCCACCTCGCGCGGCCGCGGGCTAGATTGATGGAATAGGATGGGATGACTACGAACTTCGTAGCGACTGCACCCGGGAGTTTATTGATTTTAAGGTATCGACGTTTATCGAAGCAACACTTGTGTGCGACGTTTGTCGTGGGACAAATTAATATTGCCAATGGCAATGGCACGAACGTCAAATACAACTGAAGAAATTTTAATCGATACAAGCGCGTTTTATTTTTTATCTGGCATACGTTTACATCCGGTTATTATTTACATATTTATTTTCAACAGGAAACACTGCGAAATTATACTCCGAATATCGGAGAATTGGGAATCAAACAAATATAAACTCCGATAAACTCCGAATCTTCGGCAAAAAATAAACTCCGAAAAACACCCTCCGAATTTGACGAAAAATAAACTCCGAAAACACGGAGCCCTACTTATGAACCTCTTAATATATTTTACGACGAGAGGCACACTGGCGCCATTTATCGGTTAGCAGTGGAAACATGGCGGTCCCGCATATTTTCTATTTCTGTCGCGCATATCCTTTCTGTCTTGGTTCGAAAAACTTTTGCCAACGTTATAAACGACCATTTCTCATAGGTATTACGCACATTTTGGCCTCGGAAATTCCACAAAACCTTTGGTCTATTGAAAATGTGGTTCCAGGGTCCCCGCATAGATGGCGCCAGCGTGCCCGTGTATTGTCTCGTCCTAAGAAATGTTAAGAGGTTTCAATCCACTCCGTTCTAAGAAGTTGCAAGAGTGTGAACGGACCTTTAGTTTGTGTCTAATAACATTGCATAAGACGTTCAGGCAGCCACAGCAGTGACCGGGAACGGTTCATGCATACATATGCAGTTTCGTCGTTCCATGGATTTCAAACTTGGACGCGCAATTTTCGAAGTGTTCTTTAATTACCAGAAGGCCACAAGGCAGTCTTAGTGTGTGTCTAACAAAATTGTTTAACAGGTTCACGAAATGCTTTCTACTTAATACACCATCATTGGTTCCACAACTTCGTGAAATTTTCGTCCTTGAGTGTTACTCGGTTTAATACGAAACGCATATGCGGACTCTATGGTGCGAGCTCGCACCTTTACCGTTCATTCAGTCCATCTTCTCCGAAATGACATTTTAGCGGCTTCGAAGTCACCTCAGCTCTCGAAGTTTTTCACCTTACGGGTAGCGTAAGTGTTCACCGATTTTTCTTTCGATCCGTAGGGCGGAAGGTGCGCGCACGAGGTTGCAAAGAGGCACCACCGTTACACGAATTCTAATTTTTTGAAGTATACTTTTTAAAGGTTTAACTTTCATTTTTCAGAAATCGGAGATCTGTTGAAATTCAAAACGTTTTGGCTAGGGGGCGCAATCCGCCACCCAATTAAACGTGCTCAGCCGTATCCACCCATCCATTCAGGTTCCGAGGGTCGCAGTCACACCGCCACTACATATACCAAATACATGCTGCAGACATGTATCCCAGAATTTTCTGCTGACACGCCTGATTGATGTACGATACAGCAGGTTGCATCGCACCGGTTATACATTGTGCGGGACGTGTCTGCAAACAAAAGCATGCATGAGTAGTGTAAGTCCTTTATGACGCTAACGTCGAGATTCAACTGCCTCCAGCAGCAACGTCCACCGCGACGACAACTGGGTACTCGACGATCCGCTGCTTTTTGACACACCGTACGGCGGTCGAGTGGAGTGGACCATGCCCGGTGGCAACAAGCTCGTGGCCCACCTCAAGGACAAGACCAAGATCAGGCACAAGAGCGCTGGTCCCAGGTCATGTACATGTACTACCTGCTAGGCCACAGACTGATGGAACTGGACATCAGCGTCGAGAGGAAGGACATCCGCAAGCAGAACACCTACATTCTGGCTCTGGACGGGGACATGAACTTCAAGCCGAGGCAGTCTTCTACCTCGTGGACCTCATGAAGATCAACCCGTACCTCGGAGCCGCTTGCGGCCGGATTCATCCGGTCGGCTCAGGTACGCTGATAGCTCTTTAAGGAACACTGACACTTAAAAACTGGTATTTATTTTAACTCTTCAAAGACGGTGTTCTGTAACTAGGGTTTCGTGTTTTCGAATAAATCAGAAAAACTCCCAAGAACACTAGCTGGTAACATTTTGTCATTTTGAATTTATCCGATAAGCAACCAAATTTCAAAATCACAATGTAAAAAGAAATTTAACAACAAACGGCAAATATGCTTGTTCAGAGAACAGGATCATCGATTCGATTTGAGGTTTCTTTGAAATATAACGTAATTGACAAAAGGAGCTGTGCCGCTTATCTCGTGAAGGATCGGTCAGGACAACGGGTTATTGTATTTCTGGGTCACGACAACCTGTTTTGGTTTTCAACGTGACCCATGCCATTTTTGCTTCTTAGGGAGAAAGTAGGTGGGTTGTGTTTTTATAACAATGAAAGCTATGAACACTTAAATTTTATGAATGTGGGGAAGGGCTGGTGAAATTTAGATATTTCTCGCTTCAGCACCTCCACTTTTTCTGTCGCTACGGCATACCATCAGCACAGCACCCTGACCAAGGGAGAACATTTGAGAGTCACGTGTTTCAAGATATGTGTTCAATTTTGGGCATCCGCAAGCCGAGGACGTACCCTTACCACCCGCAGCCGGACGGATTAGTGGAACACTTCAATTGTCACGTTGATGAACAACCTCAGTGCGTACGTGAATGAGCGACACACTGACTGGGACACAAAATTACCCATTATTATGATGTCCTATTGCTCTTATGTGTACGAGTCAACTGACTACAGCCCCATTACTTCCTTTTTGCGGGAACATGATGGTCCCAGCTGACACTTTGCTGGACGTGCACGATCACACTAACGTACCTTCGACTATTTGCGATAATCATGCATCACGCCTACTCACAACCTTACGAGAGGCCCACGACCATGCAGTTGCCAACGACAACAAAGCGAAGGCTAAGCAGAGATGTCACTACGACATCACTGTTAATGAAGACGACTATGCACCTGGCGACAGAGTTCTCCTTCATTTCCCTGCAGTGCCACGAGGATGTCCTCGAAACTGCACGTACCGTGGTTGGGTCCCATTGTCGTCATCAAAAAGTTAACTTAGCATGCCCACCGATGGGAGTCTCTACATATAAAAAAATTGGAACGGAAAAAAAATTATATTGTGTAAACGCGCTTTTTAGTTAAGTGTGCCCTCCACTCCTGCCAGAGAGCTCCTTGATGTCATTTTTGCTGAACAGGTACCGCGACGTCATCGTTGACTGAATATGCAGAAATTTTGAGCTTGCCGGAGTTTCATTCTTATACCATTTCCAGCGTATTAATGGTGTGCATGCAACATGTATTGTACGAGTACGAACATGCTGGCGCACGATAACGCCGGCTTTCGAAATTCCGACAACTTCTAGCTGAAAGAAAGCAACCAAAAAAAAAATACAGGCCACCTTTGACTTTACTGAGAAACGCGGGAACGTCAAACTACGCTTTTTGAATACATTTGTTTTTTCTACAAATGTGCTCTTTCCAGGCTTTAAATTTCGAGAGGAATATTTCTAATAATCATGTTCATTCGTTTAGTAAATTAAAAAGAAAAACACATTTGGGGGTCTTAGTGATCACAGTAAAAGAGCTCATGAATTTCTTATGGCAACCTATTGGTCCTGCATTCAAAAGATAAGAAACAAATACTTAACATCTTTGCGGAATAGGATATGTGTGCTTTGCGTTGGTTAATATTTTACGGGGCCTTGAATCGGAAGAAAAAAGCCAATTGAATTTAGCTTCTACTTTCAAGCGTCTCAGAAATTAAAATAAAGCTTAACTACCAATTGTTGTACCGCGTTGCAGTGTAATATGTATTTGTGAATCAATATCTGCTAATAGATCTCCTCTGTGCATTCTCTTTACGAAATAAATTGAGAAAGTTTTCGCTTAGGTGAACTCGAAAATTCGTCTGCCGAACACCATTTTTCGGACTCTGCGCAGTTGCGCAATCCCGTGATCGTGCTTGCTAAACTCGGCGTGGCAGTGACGAATGAGCCTGTGCCGCGCTGTGTTACTTCGCCGCGAGGAAGCGGTGGTGTGGTTCACTTATATCCAGGAGTCTCTAACGTGCATTTTATAGATATTTATGTTACTGCTTTCGGTTACGGGCAGCGCGAGCTACTTCATTCAGTGCTTAAAATCTCCCACTGGTGGCAAGGGGTCTCTGTTGTAGTCAGCTTGGGCGGGGGGGGGGTGGTTAGTGGGATATACTTTCACAAGCAGCTTGCCTCGAAACTAATGACACGCACATGCATCGAAACGCTGGCACAGCGTTCGGCTACCCCAGTCGAGCTCTGCGTCAGAAACAGGCCTAAAGTATCTATTTTGTAACCATGGGGTTAGCTCTGAACTTCGCTGCTATGGCCGCGACGGTTGGATCTCCTCCCCAAGGGCGTCTCAGATCCCCCATGAAAGTCCGGGGGATCTGAGATCCTCCGAGACACCCTGACTTTAAGCACTGACTGCAGTTCTGACAAAAGCATGGCCGCGAGCGTGCGGACGTATATGTAGGGTGCCGAAGAAAGAGGAAAAGTCAAATTTGAGGTTTTGAGTGAGAAATAAATGAAGGGCCTTTTGCACGCCCAAGCGGAGAACTGAGGTATATTTTCAACCACGTGGCAATCTTTTGACATGCAACCTTACACCGCGTCTTCTCTGCAATAAGCCTCCGTAAGATTGCGGGCACCTCGGTCGAAATTCAAACCTGCCAGCTAGGCACTGAAGAAAGAAGGCTGAATATATGTTGAATAATATTTTAGGGCCAATAGGTCACCCTCATCTCAAGAGCATGAAGCTATGGTTCTGCCAATCTCACGCATACCTAGGGGATAAATCAAAAGCTAGCTGTTCACAACCTAAGTATACTAGCTACATACACTATGGTCTTAACCGTTACCAGACGTGGCGTAGAACTGATCTACGTTTTTAAATGCAAACATTGTGAACAGAAATCTGGCTGGGAGGGGGGGGGGAGAAAGATAAAGGTGAAAAAAAAGCGGTCTAAACCCTGGAGTAGTTTCCCGACTTTTTTGAACCAACTTCGTTTTTTCTCAGGAACAAGCAGTTATTATCATCCCGGAACAGCAATAACTTAAAAAGCTGCTGCTGTTCCAAGACTGTCTGGGAATAAAAAACGGAGTGGATTCCAAAACGCCAGGTTGCTTTTTACAGCTTGGTTTCAGTTCGCTTATATTTTAACCTTTCGACTAACCAATATGAAAAAACTGTTTTTGTTGCAAAACAAAAATATTAAGGAGCATATGTAATGTCCCTCATGATGCTGACACTTCTGAAATATTTAGAAATTTTAAGATACTGTAAACGACGTATTTTTCGGCTGGGCTTAATATTTCGCGTTTTAGGTCAAAGCTGAAGTTTCTGGAATAATTCGCGGTTCTATTTTCGAAGCGGCGGGATTTCAATACAGATTCAGTATGTTTGCATTTACAGGAATTGTTCGCGGGACTTATTTTCGCGAATTGTAGGTGATTCGCGAAATTCGCGAAAATTAGGTCCGCGCGAAAATTCAAGTCGTTTACAGTAATTACCATTTACAAGTTATACGATTATAGAATATGTGCTAGCTTCAGGAGGGAAAAAATACCGGGCTCATTTTGTTTTTAGAAAACCTTGCAGGTTTACAGGAAAATGGACTACTTCCATAAAGCCCTGCATGCAACACGGCGCGCGTTGCACTCTGGGAACTAGTTGGCCAGGTAGGAGAGTGGCATGGTTTCGGTTTCGATCGACGCGTCGACAAGAGATTATACACAGAGCGTGGACTATTAACGGCCGTTATCTCATGTTTTCTGGTCCCGAGAGCGTCATTTGTGGCCTCTAAAGTAACCTAAATGGCAAGACTTCGAAGCTTTAGCACAAGCCCGAGACGTATAGCTTGTCTTAACACATGCTTGTTGTATTTTTGTACTTGAGCCTTTCTGTCAGCGTTCCCATCACTGGACGAGCCAGTGATGGGAATCTCGACGCTGCGAAGCTCGGGGATCTTGCTTGTGTACGAATGAACAAGCTGTAGCAACCAATAAGTATGTATACATTGAGCTCGCGCCTTTACATTAGTGTTGTTGATAAGCAAGTTTGTTTGTTTCGTGCGTCCATAGACGAAATATTACTTTTTGCAATTACTGTACGCCTGAGTACGCGAGGTAAAACTCGGAGGCGCCATTGAAAAGCTCAATTTTAACACACTTCTTATCTCTTATCTGTACTGACCCGCAGCACTGCACGAAGTGAAGTCCGCACCCGCTTGCATTCCACTAATATTCAACATCGCGTATGCGCATGAAGTTATCCGGCAATACAATAGGCACATTCGCACTTAGAAACCGTTTTAAGAAAGCAAAAGTCGAGCGCCTGTGTGAAGAATGTCGCACCGTTCGCCGGAAGTGCGCCGGACGGGCATGAACCCCTGTGGCGTGCGCCAAACGAACGAAATTATTCAAAGCGCATTTGACGGTTGCTAATGACCATAATATTTGTTATGTGTTTGCTTTCTTCCTGCCTCGAGTATGCCGAGATAATTTCAGACACACCGTTCAGGCACAGATCTTGGGCGTCAGTAAAAGCTCGTCCAAAAAGGCTTAGCGAGGAGTAGGGGACGCTTGTTAGGGCCTCCGTCGCAGCTAGCCGATCTCAGCGTTTGCGAAAACTTAATCTTTTATCAGTATGAAATTTGATTGGGAGATATATAATGACACGAGGAAGACATCATAGTAACGTTTGTGCAGTAGTGAGCTTGAATTAATTGCGTTTCCTTAAAAGTCCATGCGTCAACGCTGGGCTCAACTTTGATACTCCTGTGAGGATGCGGTTTGCTTTTCGCTCGATGAAGTAACAAGAAGCGGACGTTTGGCGCACGAAATACGTGTAAGGCTCAAGGTGACCAAATTTCAGTTGTAGTTCACTGGTACTAGATGGGATTACTGACATTGAGCTCAAAGATGCAATCGTGGGGTGAGGTGACTTGCCACGGCTTACTACGTTTGCATACGCACGCATAATATCCGATGTTCCGGGAACCAAGGAAAGTGCCCCGGTCTTCGTTTTGTATCGCTCGAAAATGAGTGTATTGTAAGTTCGTAAAAAGTCAGATAATTGGTAACGTAAGCAGCGCGTTCGGTCCCGGCGTGATAGCATGAGATGAAGCTGCTCAGTCGAAACCGAAGCTGAGTGGCCAACTAGTTCCCAGAGTGCACTGCGTGGTATTTCGCCGCGATGGGGCGCGTCGGTTTTGGAAGAAGTCCGTTCACTAGCATACCCCACTCGCGGCGCGGAGAAGTAGAAGATGGTCACTCAGGGAACGACCTATGTTCTCCAAATGCTTAAATTTGACCTACCACACTTGCTAAATAATTTTTATATACATGATGTAGATTTTGACTCTGATAACTCCTAAAGAATTGCGTTTGTATTTTTGCTCCTGATTTGTACCTGATTTCTATTTTCTGTTTTATTTTGCTTCATTAATAGACCAAAGCTCATAGTTTTGTAAATTTCAATTGTTTCTTTTTGTGTTTGTTTATTTGCTTCACAAACAGGCAAGTGCGTAGTTATGTATCTTTCAATTGTTGCTTTTTCCGTAATTGTTTTATATTTCCGTTCTTTGCTGCTGACTATTGTAGGGGCCCAAAGACCAGTCAAGCTGTATATTGCAGCTTTTTTCCACGGGTCCCACCATGACAATCGATTGAAAGTAAAAATATGTATTAATATTATTATTATTAATGTTTGTGCCGTTCAGTGATCTGGCTGACCCTGTAAATTCTGTATGTTCCTGTTCTATTGTTCACAAATAAGAAGAAAAAATACCGCAACCTCACCGTTTTCACTGGCTTCTTTCGTAGGCCCTATGGTCTGGTACCAGAAGTTTGAATACGCCGTGGGTCACTGGCTCCAGAAAGCCACGGAACACGTGCTTGGCAGCGTCCTCTGCAGCCCTGGCTGCTTCTCGCTCCTCAGGGCAGAGGCCATCATGGCCGACAAAGTTATGCGGACGTACGCGACAAAGTCCGAAGAAGCCCGTCACTTCGTCCAATACGACCAAGGTAAAGGTCACAATCGCGGTGTCCGTCTTATAGAAGGTGCATCGGTGGTGGTGTTTGTGGCTCGTCTGGGTTTAACGCCGCAAGGTTAGCTTCGCATGTAGTGCTTGTGTTAGGGGGATGAGCCCTGACAGGGCGATTTTTGGGTCATCTTAGGGTTCTTCTGAACCTGGGGTTAGTTCTTTGCTAAAGTCGCTTATACAGTCCCGTGTCCTGGAGAAACACCAGGGCCTCTAAACTTATCAAGCACAAAGTTGGGGCTGAAGTCGACGAGGCGCACCGATTGGCCTATCACAACGATGACTTCGCCCTTGTTTCTCCGACGTCCAAATGGCGCGCTCCGTGAACTTTCGGCTCCAACTTTGTGTTTGACGAGTTTAGAGGCCCAGCAGCCCCGTGGAAACATTAGATTGTTGGTCTCGAATCCCTGATGGCCAGCCTATTTCACAGCGTAACTCACGACTCCTGTCATATGAGAGACACTCTGTTAATACGCGCTGCACTGTTTCCGTCACTTGACAGCTGTGACACTCTGGATCCTGTCGTCTTCCCATTCTATGCAAGTGTGTGCAGGCCGCCCTTGTACTACGGTGCTTGGAATGGACTGGTGTACGTGTCTTAGCCTGCTCACACATCAAAAGGGGTCCCGAAGTGGCAACAAATGACGTCACAAAAGCCGGAGTGCCATGTTGTCAGATGTTGCGATCCTGGCGGTTGACGATAGAAGTTCCAGCAAAACGGAGTGCAAGCGAACACGCGTGTCGTTGTCGTCGCGCCTGCCCCATCCACCCCTGATGCTGTAGTACTGCCAGAATCACGGCCGGCGACAGCATGAAACTTGTGTGGCGTCACTAGGCAGAAATCAGGGGACATATTTGTAAGACGCGCTCAACACGCTAGTCGGAGACGAGTTCCAGGCACCATACTTGTATAAAGGCGACGCAGGAGCGTTGTTTCTGTTTATGCTGGTCCTGCCAACACCCCTTCGGTGGGATCGGCTTTTCTTCATTGCCTCAAAGGTGTAGGCGTACACTGTGGTCTGGTAGAAGAAGAAAGGTATCGAGTACTATACGTCGCAGTACTGACAGCGACGCAGACTTGATTTGAGGGAGGAATAATGGAAAGCTGTTATTGACGTACCGTTTTCCCCTTGAAACGTCCCTTGCGTTGGCAGCTATGCCACTACTTTATCAGGCTTGTCGTGTATAGTTGTGACTCGAGATTGATATGAAGATGAACGCGCGATTGTTGACCGCTCTCTACTGGCAGCCTTCACGAAGAGACAGCCATGCCGGTGTATGTGTTTTGGAAACCAAGTGTGGCGAAGCGCGAGATGGCGCGCTAACCGCCCCGGCTGCCGCTTCAGTAACGCTGCCAATATTAAGCGGTCGAGGTTCACGTGTCTACCTCCATACGGATGGCAGCTGTACTTCTGGAGCTCCATGCTAGCAAAGAGATAATTTTCGTCTTCTGCTCTAGGGGGATTAATAAAAGTGAATGGTGCAACTGGACGCGCTCGATGTATCATCACCGGTGTACACTGATGGTGGCGGTGTAGGATCCGCACTAATGCATGAGGTGTAGCAAAATCATACTCATTGAGAAAATAGTGAACAAAGAAGGCTAATAAAAACCACTTCAGTTCAAGTGATCAGGAGTCTGCAAGAGGACCATGAAAGCAAGGATTCTTAGGTTACGAAAAAAGTGACGCACTTGCTTCACAAAATTATAGCTCATAGCGAACTGGACAGTACCGAAATCTGCGACAGAAGCATGAACAACAGTCATGGGAAGGAACATATGGAGTTCCATGACAAAAAACGCAAATTGTAAGACAACCAGAATAAATCATAAAATCTCCAACGACCCTTTAACGCCATGGTTGAGGCATGAATCAATATACACAGACTCTCTAAAAGTTTTGTATACTAAAAAACTAATGCAGTGAGTAACATCTATATTCCGCCTGCCTTCGCGTGACAAAGGCAAAATACAAAAACGTAGGTTATGGTACGTATTATATAACAGAGCAATATGAGCTGAAACAGTCCTTCGTGCTACTTTAGCGTACCTCCAGTTTTTGTGAGAGGTGTGGTCCAAACAAGGAATTAAATGCGAAGTGAAGTGGTAATTCGAGCTAGTTGGTACATCACTAAGTTTAAACAGCGCACAAAACGTCGTAGGAAGAGAAAAGTAGTAGAACGAAAGAGCGCTGACTCCCAACTGATTTATTTAGAAAGAGGAGAAAAGGAGGAAAAAGAGGCCCCGAAAATAGAACCCCACGTGAAGTGAAGGAAAGATAAAATAAAAAGAAAGAGGAAAGGAAAGGGAAGGAAATTATGTATGTACATACATGATAGAAAAAAAAAGAAAATGAAAAAAAAAGAAAAAAGAAAAAGAAATAAAAGGAAAAAAGTGGAAAACGACACTTTCACGCCTGGCCGGCCAAAGTTACTCCGCATAGGTAGGGTGAACTAGAAACGACTGAGTGGGGCGAGCTACAGGCTCCGCTCATGCTTTCAGTTGCACCTCAAAATGTGGAAAGCGATCAGGTGGAACCAAGCCACTTCGATCGCAGCGCCACCTTCGCTGCGATCGAAGCTACCGACGACACAGGTCTAGGTCATATGGGCATCATAGCCCCTTAGGGGCTATATTATATTTCTTATGATTTTGACGTCAGAGATAACGACAAAACACCACGTCACGACGACGTGACGTTACCACGACGCCACGACCTCATCGTCGACTACGACGTTACGCGACGCCAAGATACTGTCGTAAGGCCGTCGAGACATCGCGTCGCGTCGAGGACGACGCCGTTTCGCGACATCAAGTGCGCCGTTGTAACGCGGTCGTGACGTTGCGCCGCGTTGAGGACGACGCCGTTACGCGACATAAAGTCGCCATTGTAACGCGGTCATGACGTCGCGCCGCGTCGAGGACGACGTGAACGTGGCCGTCGACGCCGACGTTGACGTCGACGCCCTACGCAACGTCAAACATCACTATGACGTCACGTTAACGTCGTCCTGACGTCGTCGTCAACGTCGCATCGACGTCACGATGAGAGCCTTGACGGCGTATAACGTCGTCGCCTTCGCCAACATCAACGTCGACGCGCCGTCACGACGAAGTCTTGACGTCGTGTAACGTCGACGTTGTCGACAATGACGTCGACGGCGTGAAGTTGTCGGGACGTCGTCGTGATGTCGAGTTGCGTAATGTCGGCAACGACGTCGACGATCTGACGCCAAGCGTCTTTATGACGTCGCATTGACACAGGGCGCCGTCATCTTGACGTCGCGTGACGTCGTCGTCGTCATACGTGAACGTTGACATCGACGTCGTTGTCAACGCAATATGACGTCAGAACGCAGTCTTGATGTCGTGTAACGCGCGTTGTCAATATCGATGACGACGTTGACGTCAAGGAGTCGTCGTGATGTCGCATGGCGTTGTGACGACAAGTCAGGTCACGGTGACGTTATCTATTGACGTGACGCCTGACGTCTAGGCTGCATAAAAATATAGCGCGAAGTTTTATTGTTTCTATGACCCTGACCAGCATGCCGGCCAATCTTGGCATTGGAATGCAACGCGCTTTTTTGTAAAAAGATTGCTGCCCGAACCACTTCGCTCGCTACGAGCGAAGTGGTTCGGGGTAGCAATCTTTCTTAAGCGTAGCGCCCGCCTCGGGCGCTACGCCAGAGGAGGGCGCTACGAGCGACGTTGCTTGGATTAGTCGTTTTTTCCACATGTGGATGGACAGAAATAGCACTCCGGTGGTGCCACTCGTCCTTTCTAGTACACTCTAGCGTAGGCGTGGGCCAGAAAGACACCTCCTTAGCACCAGCCCTACCTCCAAAATGTCCGGTGTATGAATTGCGCCGTGCGTCGCCCCTGTTCTCAGCGGCGTCTTTCCCCTCCAGAGTTGATCAAAGTATACATGATTCCCTCAGTTTCCTGCCTGCACGAAAAGTGTTTCGATATGTTGATGACTTTTTGATTGTGTACGAGAAAAGGGTGGAAGGTAATGTCGAAACCTTCGTTAAGTGCGGTTCGGGGACTAAAGTTTACGGTCGAGAAACCCAAGGATGGGACCCCAACGTTTTTAGATCTATCGCTATCGGTCAAAGCCAATCACCTATGCTAAACCTACTTTCCCCGGCTTAAAAAACCATTCTGTAGTACACATCCTCCCATTCTAACTAAGATCGTGAAATGAGGGCATATGCATGTCCATTCTAGTGCTCGGCCTTGGAAAAATCGTGTTTTCATAACGTGAAGGCCAGTTGTTGCTCTCAACTTCAACACCTTAAGGCATCCGTTTACCCTCACGCAGTTCTAATAGAAGTTATGGGGTCTTTGCTAAAGAAAGGTTAAAGGAGATAGTAGCGTCAGGCAAAATAAACAAAAAAGCGCCCGCCTCGTAGTCCCTGCAACTGCATAAGTTGTCTCACAATTTAAAGGAAATCGCCAACAGGTATGATATCCCCTTGAGTGAACACAAAAGGTTAAAAAAGCGCGAATAAACGAGGGACAATAAAGAAACACGGACGACAGGACAGGCGCTTCACTCTCAACTGGTTTTTTATTAAGACCATTGTCATCTATATATACACATTGCCCCAAACCACATCGGATTCAATCGCCACAATCACAGCCAACCTTCCAGAAACTCCATCTCACTCTGAAGCAAATACAAAGACGTAGGGCTGACGCACTTGTTTTCTTTCTTTTTTATGTAGAGTAGAGTGCCTCTATAATTTCTCTTTCCGTTTTTTGCTTTGCCTTTCTTAGAAACTTATGTGCCAGTTAGGTCAGGGTTTCTTACAGCCACATCGCCTACAATGGTCAGCGAGATGGCCCCCGCGTTGTTGCGCACACACAAATAATGTTCACGTGCTCTTATCATTGAAGCAGCGCCCAGTCTGCCCAATGTAGACTCTGCCACAACTAAACGGAATCTCGTACCACCACATTGGTGACGCACGCAGCATATTGCACCGCGTGTTTCTTGGAGCACGGTGCTTTTAATGCGAATAGCATTCTTTGGCTACTTCACGCACTTTTCGCCTATGTATCTATCTATCTATCTATCTGGCTATCTAACCTCTTACGCCGCGGGTCGATAAATAAATAAATAAGACCGGCGCCGGCTGGGATTCGAACCGTTGACCCTTTGATCAGCAGGCAGACGCGCTAACCACAGAGCTATGAAGGCAGTCATTCAACGCACTTTAAACGGTTGTTTATATCTTTACCATAGGTACGCGCTAGCGCTGTCACAGCTGGCCGGTGCGCGCGCGTTCGCATGCACGAGGGCTCATTCCGCTCTCGTGAGCTGAGCACGGCTGCTTGGCTCACCCTCTCCCGCGCTCGGGAGAGGGTGATGTAGCGGCCGTGCTCAGCCTCACGAGAGCGGAATGAGCCCTCGTGCATGGAACGCGCGCACCGGTAGCGTGGACAGCGCTGTAAAGCGCGTCCTATGGTAAAGATATAAACAACCGTTTAGAGTACCGTTGGTTGAGACTAGCTGAGACGCCGAAACGTCTGGTCGGTACCATTTTGAGTGTTTGTGCCTATGGCGCGTGCTTTGCTCCGCCTTCCTAAGTGACACAAACGCACGTGCTGGGCTGCGGAGATCGTGCGCAGGGCTGTGAAAGTGTCAACAAATTTAGAATCGCCCTCAAGAGTGGGCTGGCGTATCTAGAGTGTGCCGGCCACCTGACGAACGCGCATAACTCCGCACCGTTTGATGCTATTCGCATTAACGTAGATAATCATTCCCAGAAGGATGGGTTTTTCTGTCTTAACATCGGACATATCCCTGGCAAGTTTACACGGTGCAGAAAAAAACATAGCTTAATGTCGTATCTACCAGCTACCTTTTTTTAGATTATGCGACACTGCATGCATATACGGAATGACTTTGCACTCTTTTTCTTTCTTTACTTGCCTCGCTGCCTTTTTTACTTCTTTTTAGCTTTTGAAGAAGGCTCTCACAACAACTAGAGATTAGGTTAGGGGTACCCCGCGTCTGTTAACCTTTTTGATTGACGTTCAAAACTGATTTTGATCTGGTGATTGCAACTTTTTTCCAGAGCATGCACTCAAACATGTCAAAGCTATAACCCTCTTTACCAGTTTAGAGTGAGCACTTTCAAACAAAACCAGACTTTTCTTAGTGCGCGGACAATACTGCCAACAGATATGTTCTTCAGAAAAAGGATCAAAATGTCTAAAAACTGAATGCAGTTATTCCCAGGCAATTCGCAGGTAAACCAAGTCCGCCTGACACCTCCCTAAACAATCCGACAATCTTCTCAATCGTTTCCTCCAAACTCGAGTCTGAATCTAAACTCAAAAAACAGTCATCGACGTATCTATACGTATATAACACATGGAACTCTGCAAGCCTATCTGAAATTTGCCGGTCCAGTGATTGCCAAAGAAATGTTACACAAAACAGGGGCAACTGTCGACCCAATGCACACACCAGACTTTTGTACAAAATATCGCTCGTCAAAACTGACGGCAGTCGACTGAAGATAAAGACTAGCAGCTCCAAGAAATGATCGCTGCTAACGCCCGCGGAACTTTGAAATCTAATTTCTCCAGACTCGTCTGATCATATCCCGAACAGCCTTGAGAAGTCCATCGTGAGGAATGGAATAATATGTCCTCAACGTCCACAGATATTGCAGTGACAGCATTCTGAAGACCTTCTCTAAGTTCATTGACTATTCTCTAGCGAGCTCTGCACCAGAAAAGGGTCTTTGAGCGACAAGAGTGTCTAAACGGCGCTGTAAAAACCGACTGATTTGAACCCGCCAAGTGTTTTTTTCCGACACAATGGCTCGGAAAGGATACTCAGCCTTGTGCGTTTTTTCCCGCGAAAAATATTTCCAAAATTACATCTTTCTGCTTTGTCTGCATCTTTCCTTAAAATGTCTAGGTTCAGACCTTTCAGCAACTCAATAGCCGCAGATTTTTGAGTCTTTGGTCGAAACTTAACTTCTTTGAAGTTTTTTTCTATTGCTCTCAATGCTTTTTCCTGGAACTGGCCATTCGACATTACGAACAAATCCCCCTCCTTATCGGCCTGCACAAGCGAGAGTTCGTTGAGCTTGAAAAAATCCACAACCTTCTTAAAAGGTGGTTTTGCCTTAGGGCGTCGACTCACAGATTCTTTCAGGCAGTCCACGCCATCACCAATAGTACGCTCCCTGTTCTGTTCCCCGAGCGCTGTTCGCCAATAGAGTCGTGGAACAGAACAGGGAGCGTGCTATTGGTGATGGCGTGGACTGCCTGAAAAAATCTGTGAGTCGACGCCCTTAGGCAAAACCACCTCTTAAGAAGGTTGTGGATTTTTTCAAGCTCAACGAACTCTCGCTTGTGCAGGCCGATAAGAAGGGGGATTTGTTGTAATGTCGAAGGGCCAGTTCCAGGAAAAAGCGATTGAGAGCAATTGAAAAAAACTTCAAAGAAGTTAAGTTTCGACCAAAGACTCAAAAATCTGCGGCTATTGAGTTGCTAAAAGGTCTGAACATAGACATTTTAAGAAAAGCTGCAGACAAAGCAGAAAGTGAAATTTTGGACATTTTTTCGCGGGAAAAACGCACAAGGCTGAGTGTCCTTTCCGAGCCATTGTGTCGGAAAAACACTTGGCAGGTTCAGATCAGTCGGTTTTTACAGCGCCATTTAGACACTCTTGCGCTAAAAGACCCTTTTTTGGTGCAGAGCTCGCTAGAGATAGTCAATGAACTTAGAGAAGGTTTTCAGAATGCTGTCACTGCAATATCTGTGGACGTTGAGGACTTATATTATTCCGTTCCTCACGATGGACTTCTCAAGGCTGTTCGGGATAAGATCAACGAGTCTGGAGAAATTAGATTTCAAAGTTCCGCGGGCGTTAGCAGCGATCATTTTTTGGAGCTGCTAGTCTTTTATCTTCAGTCGACTGCCGTCAGTTTTGACGAGCGATATTTTGTACAAAAGTCTGGTGTGTGCATTGGGTCGACAGTTGCCCCTGTTTTGTGTAACATTTTTTTGGCATCACTGGACCGGCAAATTTCAGATAGGCTTGCAGATTTCCATGTGTTAAAGACGTATAGATACGTAGATGACTATTTTTTTATTTTAGATTCAGACTCGGGTTTGGAGGAAACGGTTGAGAAGATTGTCGGATTGTTTAGGGAGGTGTCAGGCGGACTTAATTTTACCTGGGAATTGCCTGTGAATAACTGCATTCAGTTTTTAGACATTTTGATCCTTTTTTCTGAAGAACATGTCTGTTGGCAGTATTGTCCGCGCACTAAGAAAAGTCTGGTTTTGTTTGAAAGTGCTCACTCTAAACTGGTAAAGAGGGGTATAGCTTTGACATGTCTGAGTGCGGCTCTGGAAAAAAGTTGCAATCACCAGATGAAAATCAGTTTTGAACGACAATCAAAAAGGTTAACAGACGCGGGGTACCCCTAACCTAATCTCTAGTTGTTGTGAGAGCCTTCTTCAAAAGCTAAAAAGAAGTAAAAAAGGCAGCGAGGCAAGTAAAGAAAGGAAAAGAGTGCAAGTCATTCCGTATATGCATACAGTGTCGCATAATCTGAAAAAGGTAGCTGGTAGATACGACATTAACGTGGTTTTTTCTGCACCGTGTAAACTTGCCAGGATATGTCCGATGTTGACAAGGCAGAAAAAAGCACCGTGCTCCAAGAAACACGCGGTGCAATATACTGCGTGCGTCACCAATGTGGTGTACGAGATTCCGTTTAGTTGTGGCAGAGTCTACATTGGGCAGACTGGGCGCTGCTTCAATGATAGAGCACGTGAACATAATTTGTGTGTGCGCAACAACGCGGGGGCCATCTCGCTGACCATTGTAGGCGATGTGGCTGTAAACCTGACCTGACTGGCACAAAGTTTCTAAGAAAGGCAAAGCAAAAAACGGAAAGAGAAATTATAGAGGCATTCTACATAAAAAAGAAAGAAAACAATTGCGTCAGCGCTCCGTCTTTGTATTTGCTTCAGAGTGAGATGGTGTTTCTGGAAGGTTGGCTGTGATTGTGGCGATTGAATCCGATGTGGTTTGGGCAATGTGTATATATAGATGACAATGGTCTTAATAAAAAACCAGTTGAGAGTGAAGCGCCTGTCCTGTCGTCCGTGTTTCTTTATTGTCCTCGTTTGTTCGCGCTTTTTAACCTTTTATTCAGTAATGGACCAACTAGCCCAAACCCAAGTTTTAATCCCCTTGGTGTTTTCGGCCCCCCAAAGGTTAGCCAAGATCTGCGCAAATGTGAGCTCCGTCCTTGACAATCGTTCACGAGCCGCATGCCACAAGAAGCACAAGAACAAGTTCGTTACCTGCATGAACGGTGTAGTCTACAAGATCCCTCTGACGTGTGGTAGATGGTACATAGGACAGACTGAACGATGCCTCAACGACCGGCTTAGACAACATTTCTATTAACTTCAAGCTGCGGTAGGCGGGCACCTGCCTACACACTATCACTCCTGG
This sequence comes from Ixodes ricinus, assembly GCA_037355805.1. NCBI lineage: Eukaryota > Metazoa > Arthropoda > Arachnida > Ixodida > Ixodidae > Ixodes > Ixodes ricinus. The sequence goes on from JAZHYW010063078.1 coordinate 21,376, forward strand.
CAGTGCACACCGACTTTTGGCGAAACAACAGTTCTTTGGGAGATTTCAAGACCGGACTACTCGAGAGATCTACGAGGCCTTTCAGATTCAGAAAATAGGACAGCAATGCTTCAGCCATCCGTTCCTGTCGCTGAGTGCTATGAAGGTCTCTTTTTGGCCAACGCCTATGCGTAGTAACTTTGGCCGGCCAGGCGTGAAAGTGCCGTTTTCTACTATTTTCTTTTTATTTATTTTCTTTCTTCTTTTTATTATTTTCTTTTTTTCTCTTTCTATACTTTTTCTATAATGTGTGTACAGCCTCAACGGAAAAAGAATAGCACAAGTGACCGACGACCGGAGCGGCGAAACTGCGACACGCGGCGCTATTGTTCCCGAACGCGCCGATAGCGAGAGTGCCAGTCACGTCCCATGTCTCAACGCGGGGGGTGGCTGGCAGAAAGCAGCCCATCCTAAAGCCCGCATTTGGAAAGCTATCTTATCCCTCATTTGCCGGCCGAGCAATGCGCCAAAGTAATTGCGCACGCAAAGTCCTTTTCTTTTTCTTTTTTTTTTTTTTTTTGCACGGGCGTAGTGGTCGACTGTTTGGCGGTATTTCTTTTTAATTGACCCCTTTCGAAAGTCACGTTCCGATTATTAAAATGTTAGAGCCACCGCACATTGGCGAAACAACTGACAACGCAGAACGTGCAAGTCATTCCATAAGATAGTGAACGTCGGAGGTCGGCCAACGCTAGGAGCCGACAAGTCAATCACATAGCGTCAAAAGTCTTACGTCACTGTGCTCATCTCCTTTTGTTTGTTTGTCTGTGTGCGTGCGTGCGTGCGTGCGCGTGCGCGTGTGCGTGTGTGTGTCTTGCCTTAGAATCCAACCAAACGCGTTAGGGTGTGTAGATGGTTGAGCGTGTTGGTTCCTAATTTACGATAAGGAAAGAGGCACATTTAAGACAAACAGACAAGACAGGGCTTTCGTGCCGCGACATTGCGAGTTTAGTCCACCACAGCAGGGGTTCCACAGCTGCCAACACGGGGCAACTGAAATAAAGAGAATAGCGCCGTCCACAACCCCCACGCAAAAAAAAGAAGGTAATCGGGTTTGCGTGGGCGCTAGGCTTATGCAGGAGCAAGGCACCCTCGGTTTATGCATCGTCCGGCCGACAAATGAGGGATAAGATAGCTCCAAATGCGGGCTTTAGGATGGGCTGCTTTCTGCCGCCACCCACCGCGTTGAGACATGGGACATGACTGGCAATCTCGCTATCGGCGCGTTGCTGGCACAATAGCGCCGCGTGTCGCGATTTCGCCGCTCCGGTCGTCGGTCACTTGTGCTATTCTTTTTCCGTTGAGGCTGGAAAGCATACTTTCTTCCCCTTCCTTTTCATTTCCATTATATTTTTTAATCTTTTTTTCACTTCACGTGGGGTTCTATTTTCATGGTTTTTTTCTCTTTTTATTCTCTTTCTAAATAAATAGTTGGGAGTCACCGCTCTGTCGTCTCTACTACTGTTTTCACCCTCCGCCGTTTTGTGCGCTGTTTAATCTTAATGAAATACGAAAATGAGGCTTCACGCTTCGAACTCTTTGACAAATTGAAAGATTAATAGAATTCAGGACATCACAGTCCCATGAAAAAGTTGCCGAATGGGTGTTTCAGCTGCCCGCGTACGAAGTCAGCTGAAAAACTAAAGTACAACTGACTGAACTGCTGCTGACAATGACCAACGATGACCGTCACCACAGGTGAAGACCGCTGGCTCAGCACGCTTCTCCCGAAGCAGGTTGACCAGGTGGCGTACTCAGCCGCGTCGGACGCCTACACTCGCTGCCCCGAGTCCTTCGAGGAGTTCTTCATGCAGAGACGACGATGGACCCCGTCGACCACGGCCAACATCCTGGATATCTTGATCAACGCCAAGCAGATAGCCAACAAGAACCAGGGCATCTCCATGTTCTACATGGCGTACCAGACCATGCTTATGATGGGAACCATCCTGGGGCTCCGGCACCATCTTTCTGATGCTTGTGGGCTCCTTCGTAAGCCGCTTCGGCGTGAGCAACGTCACGGCTCTCCCTGCAACATCGTGCCTGTGATGGGATTCACCATCGTCTGTTTCACGTGCTCCCAGAAAGTACAGGTAAAGAGCAAGACAGCAGCGTCCTGTCGTGACTCTGTCTTTTTATCTTCGCCTGACTTTGCTAAGCTGTTCATCCCCATTGTGTTCCAATGTCTACCACAAACACGGTGCTCTCCTTGAACATAATGACAGAAATATCTGCAGACACGCCTCAAGAATATTCTAAGCATGTTCACTCCATGCATATACATGCTTCGAACATGTCTGCCGACAGTTCCTGATAAATGTGAAAGGACCACCAGACAAGGAAGGAACACGCCTCCGTGTCTGCAGACAGGCGTGATGTTCTTGCAGTGTGTCTGCGGTTTTAGTATTTTCAAATGGAATTTCTTCGTCGACGTCTAGCGGCCGAACACCCAAAGTCAGACATTTTGAGATTACTGACATATCCGTGGTTTACCCGCGGAACATCCCTGGATATCCGCTGTTAACTGGCGAATGCGAAAAAAGATTAACCAGATTTGGCAGATTGCGAATCGGATACGAATGTCATTAGCTGCGGATGCAAATAGGATGCGGATATCCGCGGGTCCAGATCTACATTTTTACAGACCCCTAAACGGGTGTGTGACCGCAGAATGTAGAGCAAGGGTCGCAAACACGTGGCCCGCGGGCCTCATCCGGCCGGCGACTTTTTCGGGATACGGCCCAAAAACATCCCGGGCTACGAGTCCCCGTTTCTATGCCTCAGCGCCAGCATCCGCCATAAATAATAGTTTCATATTGTCGATTTATACTGGCTGGAAAAACAGAGCTCTGCTCTGTTCACCCATTTTGCACTATTCATTTTCTTG
>JAZHYW010063079.1:0-21210 GCA_037355805.1 Ixodes ricinus
TTTTGACTGGTTTTTAATTTGTACCGAACCTGAGCGCACTGAACGTAGTAACTTAATGAAACCTTTCTTTTCTCAAATTTCGCGTTATTTTAAAAGTTATAGGCAAATTAGAATTACAAAACCAAGCAAAAAATAACCTCCTTCATGACGTCGTAGGTCCTGGCTTGAGTGGCCGTGAACTAGAGGAGGGGTAGTGAGCTCATCGAGCGTTCACGGCTGCCGCACTCCGTGTCGACGGCTCGAGAGGGCTGCCACTAAAGCATATGTTGGATAGGCTGCATGAAGCGGGCGGCCAGGGCGGCTCGCATTGCATTTGCTGCGCGATTAAAGACTATTTCGGCATAACACTTCGTTGGCCTCAAACGACAGCAAGCACGGGGTAAAGATCAGTTCAGAACGGGAGCCACTTCGCGCTGCCATACCGCCAAATGGGCAAATCGCCAGCAAGGCCCGCGCCGAAGGCCTTCGGAACGCTCGGAACCGGTCGGATCCACGAGCGGTATACGACCGCAGCGCCGCCGCGTACACCCGGCACCTTTCTACGCTCGCCGTTCGTCGGTGCCTCATCCCACTAGCCTTTCTAGTATGCGCCGTTTTTTCCGCCGCTTGGTGGCGGGTATGTCGACGGGTCATTTCTTGTTTCCGTACTTTATAAACTGCATTTGTTTCTTTTCTGATCTAAAATACTGAACAAAAACGACTTTCATACATAATTGAAACGGTTCGCGACACTTATATTTTGTATCTCGACTAAAAAAAAAAAAGCTTTTAGCGGCTCTGACCAGTAGTAAGGCCAGGACCTAAGACGTCACATATCGCGCGCTTTCGGCAACGCGGGTCGCCCTCGTAGGTGGAGGAGGTTTCCGCGTCGTCCGGTTAAAATATGACGCACTGATATTTAGTTACTCTCTCCGTGCCCGCTGGCTTGCCCGAACCCCAAGAGACGTGGAAACCGCAAAAAAGGTAGACGCTTAAATATGATTGCAGGGGCCCTTTAATGAAGATGACTATGCACCTGACGACAGAGTTCTCCTTCGTTTCCCTGCAGTGCCACGAGGATGTCCTCGAAACTGCATCGCACCGTGGTTGGGTCCCATTGTCGTCATCAGAAGTTGACCTTAGCATGCCTACCGGAAGCAACAATAAAAGGAAAAAGAAAATGACAGGTCCTGTACCATAACGCTATGAAGAGGCTACTAGATGAGACAGATAAACCATTTATACTGCTTATGGTTTACAATATTACAAATAAGTGACCCGGTTACTTCTCCCCCAGCATTCCCAAGAATACCCAGACATTTTTGTGTTTTGTATTTTGAATTTCAGACAAAAGAAGTCGTAGGGGCTGAGGAGCAGAAGACATGCTCGTGTTCTGACAGAACTCCAGCCCCAGGTTTTTACAGCACCCAGCAAAGAAAATATACAAAAAACAGAGGGATAAAGAATCATTCTCACGTATCACATACATCAGCATTTGATTAAATATCAATTTTGTTTAAAAATTAGAAAAAAGTTCAATATTGGAGTACAAACTGCAGGTCACGAAAGGTTTTAAATATAAGTAGTTAGTAGGGTGTAGGTATTTAGGGTATGGAATGAGATACGAGCTGGTGGAAGCCGTAATTAGTGCGGAGCTTGCTTTTTATGTAATGACTATGTCGTAAACTGTAATTCCTGAAATTTTTTAATGCATGCTAAAGAAAAGTGATTGCTCCTGTCTAATTTGATGAAAAATAATAATAGAAACTTTTAGGAGCAGAATTTGATCTATAGTTAGTATATTTAACACCTGAAATGAGACATTGTGTGATTATATTTTTTTAGGTTCCCATATTAACCGGGCAGCCTATTTTGCAGTAAAAAAATTTATAATTGTTTGTGTAGTTGTTTTGTATACCATTATGCTGTAGCTTTAGCTGCGAATAAACAAGTGAGTAATAGAGTCACAATTTTATTCACTTCGGTAATAATTCCCTGAGTTTATTTAGTGACCCAATCGTTTTCGATATACGGCATCCTATTTTATCCATGTGGGAAGTAAAATAAGGATTTCTTCCGGAACATTACACCAAGTAACGTACGCTGATGTTACACCTTCAATATTCGAACCTTCAAAAAAATTTATAAGTGATATATTTGGTCTAAATAGAACATATATTGTTTTATATGTGTTAACAAGCAGTTGATTGTATTTTAGCCACAGTGATAAGTTAAGCCAATTATTACAAACTTGTTTGAGTTAAACCAAGTCCCATCTTGAAAAAAAGAGACTATTCGTGTCACCTGCGTCTAAAATGATATCGCGTGATTGCGGTGTAGTCATAATATCATTTATTCAAAGGCGAAATAACAAAGGCCCAGGATAGAAAGGTGTGGAACACCATACCTTAGTTGGTGCCAGTTCGTATTTAAAACCATGTAATATTGTGTATTGAAAACGCGATGGTATATAACTACAAATTATTTCAAGCATTACCTCTCATTCCAAATAATTCTAATTTTTTAAGTAAATATTTTTGTTTAATTTAGTCAAATGCTTTTTTAAAGCCTAGAAACATACCGACTGTATAATTATGATTTTCAATATTTGAAATTATTTTGTCTTTAATATGCATTGAGGTTGATTCTGTTGATTTACCCTTCAGAAAACCAAACTGCTGTTCAGTTATCAGTTTCTTGCTAAAACAATAAATATAAAACCTCATATTAAAAATTTTTCCAGACACTTAAAAAAAACAGGCAGTACAGATATAGGTTTACAGTTGTTTAGGTTCTCAAGCCACCTTTGTGTGTACCACAAACTTTAGCAATTTTCGTTTTATCAGAAATAATACCTGTGACCAGGATTTCGTTACATATATGTATCAATGGGGTTAAAACTAAGCCTAATATTAATTAATCGGGGTGACTTTAATATCGTCATCACCACATGCACAGTTTTTTATTTGAGTACATCTTTATGCTAGGTATTTGCAATTCATCAGTCGGATGAACAAAAAGTTGAATCAGGGCCATCTGAGCGGACACGGGACTGGTAATTCAGTGTAATGGGTTGCCGATCCATAGCTCCGGACGAAAGAAAATGCTAATTAAACTGGTTCGCCAATGACCTTCGGACGTGCGGATGCCCGCCAATTACTATCTCTTCTGGAGTAGAAACCTGATTAAATGACATTAAGCTTTTCATAGTATTCCAAACTTTAGTGGGGTCCGCATGTATTTCTAAAAAATATTTTGATAGAAAGCTTTTTCTTGCTTTTTTAAATATCGAGTGAGCGTTTTGTTCTATATTTTTAGTTGCTTAGTAGAATTTTTGTACTCTAGTTTTAATAAACTTCTCAAACATTTTGTCACGTTTATTTATGATGTTTATAGAGATCCCGTGTAATACATGGTTTCAGTGATTTGTTTATATTTTTTACCTCAAATGATGAAAACGCTTCATCATAATAATACGTTTACAATTTTAATATAAAAAATCATTGGCTTTCCCTGGATTTTGTTTATGATAACGTATTCCATGTTTCCATAGAAACAAGATTGTAGAATCATTCAAGGCATATTTGTATTTATATTTCTACAGAAAATTTATTAATGCTGATGGGACGCTTGTGTAGTGAATTGTTGTGAGGAAGGAACAAAAAAAAGGTTAGTACTCAGCTAACAGATCAGTGCTTGTGTGTGTCAACATGATTGACACACACGGAGAAGTATGAGTATGTCGACGCTGAGTGTGTGGACGATGAGTATCTTGACGCTGAATATGTCGACGCAGTCGAGGGCTCTGCCACCGGTCGACGCATATGGGCAATTTGCCACCAATCGACGCAGCTGAACATCCGCCACCGATTGATGCAGTTGAGAGCCTACACGCAAGTAGGCAAATTCAACAATGACATTCCTCTTGACAACCAGAGGAAACAAATGGCAATGGTAGCTAGATCCGTCAACACCTGCGATCGACAGTGACCTTCCAGACGAAACTCAACCAGCAATCACAGCCCTTGTGCACCGAGACACATTACACGAACGGAACCGACCGCTTCTTTGTGGACATCACGCAGCAAACAGTATCTCGATATGGACTACGAACACGGGACTTTTTGAGGCGACACTGTGCGGTACTTATCTCGCGGGTGATAACTTCTGGGATGGCAAATTCTTTGATAGGAGGATGGTGTACGGTGCGTGTGAACTGAGAGAGGACGAAGTGTGAAGCTTGAAAGACGAAGTGTGTGTGCTCGTGCAAAGAATGACGAACGCTGATACAGCAGAATTTTGAGCCTGAAATAAATGTCCACCGATAAAATTATTTTGCCCGTTACACGGGTTTTCTGAGTTCATTTCTTGTGTAAAATTTAGAGGTGTTTTTCGGAATTAATTTTCGCTAGAAATTCGTGTTTACCAAAGTTTATTTTTGTTAGATTCCCAATTTTTTTTATATTTCAAGTTTATTTTATTGTGTTTCCATTTTTTTTAATTAGAAAACAAAATGAATAAAGGCCGAAGTACCACAACCTGTTGTCCGAAGGAACCTTGACCAGGAAAAAGCAAACACCTTTGCCTTTTAAGCTTTCGTCTATACTAGCCCCTTTTCTTCAGTATAGTTTGAGATTTCAAAAGAAATTAAATTTGCATCCCTCAGGACCTTGTGTTCCTATGAATTTTATTGTAGAACACCGTCTTTTTTGCTTTGATTTTGTCGTCGTTACGTTAAATTCGAAAGCTTTTCAGATAAATCTGAATCGAAAAAAAAATTACCGGCGAGTGTTTTTGGTATGGTTCGCCTTATATCCCAGAGTCTGTAACGTGTATTTACTAGATGCGTCTTTTCTGCTTTCGGTTGCGGGCAGCGCGAGCTACTTTATTCAGTGCTTAAAATCTCCCACTGGTGGCAAGGGGTCTCTGTTGTAGTCAGCTGGGAGAGGGGGGGAGTGGGAGGGGAGGAGTGCGAGGTTTGTGGGACATGCTTTGACAAGCGGCTTACCTTTAAACCAATGACATACCACATGCATCCAAACGCTGGCACAGCATTCGGCTACATCATTCGAGCTCTGCGTAAGAAACACGCCTAAATTATTCATTTTGTAACCATGGGTTCTGGTTCTCAACTTCGCTGCTATGGCCGCGACGGTTGGATCTGCTCCCAAGGGCGCCTCAGATCCCCCATGAAAGTCCGGGGATCCTCAGATCTTCTGAGAACACTGACTTTAAGCACTGACTGCAGTTCTGACGAAAGCATGGCCGCGAGCGTGCGGCTGTGATATGTAGCGTGCCGAAGAAAGAGAAAAGTCAAATTTGAGTTTTGATTGACAAGTAAATGAAGGGCATTTTGGACACCCAAGCGAAGAACTGAGGTATAATTTCAACCACGTGGGGATTTTTGACATGCAACCTTACACGGCGTCTCCTCTGCAATAAGCCTCCGTAAGATTGTGGGCAACTCGGTCGAGATTCAGACCCGCCAGCTAGGCACTGAAGGAAAAGGGCTGAATATATGTTGAATATTATTTTTGGGCCAATAGGTCACCCTCATCTCAGGATCCATTGAGCAATGGTTCTGCCATTCTCACGCATGCGTAGGGGATAAATCAAAAACTAGCTGGTCACGATATAAGTATACTGGCTACATGCGATATGGTATTAACCGTTACCAGACGTGGTGTAGAAATGATCCACGGTTTTAAATGGAAACATGGTCAACAGAAATCTGGCTGGTGGGGAGAAAGAAACAGGTGAAAAAAGCGGTCTAAACCCTAAGAGTAGCTTCTCGGCTTTTTTAGAACCAACTTCGTTCTTTCTCAGGAACAAGTGGTTATTATCATCCCGGAACAGCGGTAACTTAAAAAGGTGCTGCTGTTCCAAGACTATCTCAGGAATAAAAAACAGAGTGGATTCCAAAACGACAGTATACTTTGTTACAGCTTGGTGCCAGTTCGCCTATATTTTAGCCTTTCGACTAAACCAATACGGGAAAAACAATTTTTGTTTACAAAAATATCAAGGAACATATGTAATGTGCCTTATGATGCTCACACTTCTGAAATATTTAGAAATTTTAAGAAAATTATTATTTACAAGTTTTACAAATATACACTATGTGCTAGTTTTAGGAGGGAAAAAATTAGGGACTCATGTTTGTTTTAGAAAACCTTGCAGGTTTACAGGAAAATTCACTACCATACACCACTCGCGGCGCGAAGAAGTGGAAGACGGTCACTCAGGGAACGAACTATGTTCTCCAAGTGCCTAAATTTGCCCTACCACACTTGCTAAATAATTGTTATAATTAATGATGTAGATTCTGGCTCTATAACCTCTAAAGAATTGCGTTCGTATTTTTGCTCCTGATTTGTGCCTGATTTCTATTTTCTGTTTTATTTTAGCTCCATTAATAGACCAACACGCATAGTTTGGTCAATTTTAGTTGTTTCTTTTTGTGTTTGTCTATTTGCTTCACAAACAGGCAAGGAGGGTCGTTTTGTATCTTTCAACTGCTGCTTTTTGTGCGTATTTTTTTTATTTCCTTTCGTTGCGGCTGACTATTTGGGGCGGCCCGACGACCAGTCAAGCTACATATTGCAGCTTTTTCCACGGGTCCCACCATCACAATCGATGGAGATAAAAATATTTATTAATATTCTTTTATTAATGCTTGTGCCGTTCAGTGATCTGGCTGACGCTATAAATTCTCTATGTTACTGCTCTATTGTTCACAAATAATAAGAAGAAAATACCGCAACCTCACTGCTTTCACTGGCTTCTTTCGTAGGCCCTATGGTCTGGTACCAGAAGTTTGAATACGCCGTGGGTCACTGGTTCCAGAAAGCCACGGAACACGTGCTTGGCAGCGTCCTCTGCAGCCCTGGCTGCTTCTCGCTCCTCAGGGCAGAGGCCATCATGGCTGACAACGTTATGCAGACGTACGCGACCAAGTCCGAAGAAGCCCGCCACTTCGTGCAGTACGACCAAGGTAAAGGCCACAATCGCGGTGTCCGTCTTATAGAAGGTGCATGGTGGTGGTGTTTGTGACTCTTCTGGGTTTAACGCCGCAAGGTTAAGCTTAGCCTGTAGTGTTTGTGTTGGGGGGTGAGCCCTGACAGGGCTATTTTTGGGTCATCTTAGGGTTCTTCTGAACCTGGGGTTAGTTCTTTGGTATAGTCGCTTATAAAGTCCCGTGTCCCGGACAAACTCCAGGGCCTCTAAACTCGTCAAACACAAAGTTGGGGCTGTAGTTGAAGGGGCGCACCGATTGGCCTATCACGACGATGACTTCGCACTTGTTTCTCCGACGTCCAATCGGCGCGCTCCGCGAACTTTCGGCTCCAACTTTGTGTTTGACGAATCTAGAGGCCCAGCAGCCCCATGTAAACATTAGATTGTTTGTCTCTTATCCCTGATGGCCAGCCTATTTCACAGCGTCTCACGACTCCTGTCATATGAGAGACACTCTGTTAATATGCGCTGCACTGTTTCCGTCACTTGACAGCTGTGACACTCTGGATTCTGTCGTCTTCCCATTTTCTGCAAGTTTGTGCAGGCCGCCCTTGTACTACGGTGCTTGGAATGCGTCTTCGACTGGTGTGTCTTATCCTGCTCACACATCAAAACTGGTCCCGAAGGGGCAACAAATGACGTCACAAAAGCCGGAGTGCCATGTTGTCGGATGTTCCGAGTTCCAGCAAAACGGAGTGTGAGCGAACACGCGTGTCGTCGTCGTCATGCCTGCCACATCCACCCCTACTGCTGTAGTACCGCCAGAATCACGGCCGGCGACTGCATGAAACTTCTGTGACGTCATTAGGCAGAACTCAGGGGACATATTTGAAAGACGCGGTAAACACCTAGTCGGAGTCGAGTTCCAGGCACCATACTTGTATGAAGGCGACGCAGGAGCGCTGTTTCTGCCCATGCTGGTCCTTCCAACACCCCTGTCGGTGAGATCGGCTTTTCTTCATTGTCTGAAAGGTGAAGGCGTACACTGTGGTGTGGTAGAAGAAGAAAGGTATCGAGTATTAAACGCCGCAGTACCGACAGCGACGCAGCCTTGATATGAGGGAGGAATAATGGAAAGCCGTATTGACGCACCGTTTTAACCTTGAGACGTCACTTGAGTTGGCATCTATGCCACTCCTTTATCAGGCTTGCCGTGTATAGTAGTGGCTGGAGATTGATATGAAGATGAACGCGCGATTGTCGACCGCTCTCTAATGGCAGCCCTCACGAAGAGGGGGCCGTGGCGGCGTATGTGTTTTGGAAACCAAGTGTGTCGAAGCGCGAGATGGCGCGCTAACTGCCCCGGCTGCCGCTTCATAACGCTGCCAATATTAAGCGGTCGAGGGTCACGTGTCTACCTCCATACGGATGGCAGCTGTACTTCTCGAGCTCCATGCTAGCGAAGAGATAATTTTCGTCTTCTGCTCTAGTGGGATTAATAAAAGTGAATGGTGCCGCTGGACGCGCTCGATGTATCATCACCGGTGTACACTGATGGTGGCGGTGTAGGATCCACACTAATGCATGAGGTGTAGCAAAATCATACTCATTGAGAAAATCGTGAACAAAGGGGCTGATAAAAACCGCTTCAGTTCAAGTGATCAGGAGTCTGCAAGAGGACCAGAAAAGCAAGAATTCTTGAGTTACGAAAAAACGTGACGCACTTGCTTCACAAACTTATAGCTCATAGCGAACTGAACAGTACTGAAATCTGCGACAGAAGCATGAACAACAGTCATGGGAAAGAACATACGGAGTTCCATGTCAACAAGACGCAAATAGTAAGACAACCAGAATAAATATTAAAATCTCCAACGACCCTTTAACACCATGGTTGATGCATGAATCAATATACACTGACTCTCTAAAAGTTTTGTACACTAAAAAACTAATGCAGTGAGTAACATCAATATTCCGCCTGCCTTCGCGTGACGAAGGTAGAATACAAAAACGTAGGTTATGGTACGTATTATATAACAGGCAATATGAGCTGAAACAGTCCTTCGTGCTACTTTAGCGTACCTCCCAGTTTTTGAGAGAGGTGTGGTGCAAACAAGGAATGAAATGCGAAGTAAAGTGGTAATTTGAGCTAGTTGGTAGATCACTAAGTTTAAACAGCGCACAAAACGTCGGAGGAAGAGAAATGAAGTAGAACGAAAGAGCGCTGACTCCCAACTGATTTATTTAGACAGAGGAGAAAACGAGGAAAAAGAGGCCCCGAAAATAGAACCCCACGAGAAGTGAAGAAAAGATGAAACAAAAAGAAAGAGGAAAGAAAGGGAAGAAAATATTATGTGCAAACATGATAGAAAAAAAAAAGAATGAAAAAAAAAGAAAAAGAGAAATAGAAAGGGAAAAAATGGAAAACAGCGCTTTCACGCCTGGCCGACCAAAGTTACTCCGCATAGGTAGGGTGAACTAGAAACGACTGAGTGGGGCGAGCTACAGGCTCCGCTCATGCTTTCAGTTGCACCTCAAAATGTGGAAAGCGATCAGGTGGAACCAAGCCACTTCGATCGCAGCGCCACCTTCGCTGCGATCGAAGCGAGCGACGACACAGGTCAAGGTCATATGGGCAATCATAGCCCCTTAGGGGCTATATTATATTTCTTATGATTTTGACGTCAGAGGTAACGTCAAAACACCACGTCACGACGACGTGATGTTTCGACGACGCCACGACGTCATCGTCGACTACGACGTTACGCGACGCCAAGATGCTGTCGTAAGGCCGTCGTGACATCGCGTCGCGTCGAGGACGACGCCGTTTCGCGACATCAAGTCGCCGTTGTAACGCGGTCATGACGTCGCGCCGCGTCGAGGACGACGTGGACGTGATCGTCGATGCCGACGTTGACGTCGACGCCCCACGCAACGTCAAACATCGCTATGACGTCACGTTAACGTCGTCCTGACGTCGTCGTCAACGTCAGCATACGACGTCACGACGAAGCCTTGACGGCGTATAACGTCGTCGCCTTCGCCAACATCAACGTCGACGCGCCGTCACGACGAAGTCTTGACGTCGTGTAACGTCGTCGTCGTCGACGATGACGTCGACGTCGTGAAGTTGTCGGGACGTCGTCGTGACGTCGAGTTGCGTCATGTCGACAACGACGTCGACGACCTGACACCAAGCGTCTTTATGACGTCGCATTGACAAGGACGCCGTCATCTTGACGTCGCGTGACGTCGTCGTCGTCGTCGTCAACGTCAACGTTGACATCGACGTCGTTGTCAACGCAATATGACGTCAGAACGCAGTCTTGATGTCGTGTAACGCGCGTTGTCAACGTCGATGACGACGTTGACGTCAAGGCGTCGTCGTGATGTCGCATGGCGTTGTGACGACAAGTCAGGTCGCGGTGACGTTATGTATTGACGTGACGCCTGACGTCTAGGTTGTATAAAAATATAGCCCGGCGTTCTATTGTTTCTATGACCTTGACCAGTGTGCCGGTCAAGCTTGGCGTTGGAACGCAACGCGTTTTTCATAAAAAAACGGCTAATCCGAACCACTTCGCTCGTAGCGCCCGAGAGGGCGCTACGAGCGAAGTGGCTTGGATTAGCCGTTTTTTCCACATGCGGAGGTGCAGAAATAGCACTCCGGTGGCCCCACTCGTCCTTTCTAGTACACTCTAGCGTAGGCGTGGGCCGGAAAGACACCTCCTTAGCACTCAGCCTTTACCTCAAAAAGTCCGGTGTATGTATTGGGTCGTGCGTCGCCCCTGTTCTCAGCGACGTCTGTCTACTCAGGAGTTGATCTAAAGTATACATGGTTCCCTCAGTTCCCTGCCTGTACGAAAAGTGTTTCGATATGTTGATGACTTTTTGACTGTGTCGAGAAAAGGGTGGAAGGTAATGTGTACATCAGTAGTCGAAACCTTCGCTAAGCGCGGTTCGGGACTAAAGTTTACGGTCGAGAAACCCAAGGATGGGACCCCAACATTTTTAGATCTATCGCTATCGGTCAAAGCCAATCACCTATGCTGGACCTACTTTCCCCGGTTAAAAAAAGCCATTCTGTAGTACACATCCTCCCACTCTAACTAAGATCGTGAAATGGGGCATAGCCATGTCCATTCTAGGCTCGGCCTTGGAAAAATCGTGTTTTCATAACGTGAAGGCCAGTTGTTGCTCTCAACTTCAACACCTTAAGGCATCCGTTTACCCTCACGCAGTTCTAATAGAAGTTATGGGGTCTTTGCTAAAGAAGGTTAAAGGAGATAGTAGCGTCAGGCAAAATATACAAAAAAGCGCCCGGCCGTAGTCCCGTACCTGCATAAGTTGTCTCACAATTTAAAGCAAATCGCCAACAGGTATGATATCCCCCTGGTGAACAAAAAGGTTAAAAAGCGCGAACAAAACGAGGACAATAAAAACACGGACGACAGGACGGGCGCTTCACTCTCAACTGGTTTTTTATTAAGACCATTGTCATCTATATATACACATTTGCCCAAACCACATCGGATTCAATCGCCACAATCACAGCCAACCTTCCAGAAACACCATCTCACTCTGAAGCAAATACAAAGACGTAGCGCTGACGACTTGTTTTCTTTCTTTTTATGTAGAATGCCTCTATAATTTCTCTTTCCGTTTTTTGCTTTGCCTTTCTTAGAAACTTTGTGCCAGTCAGGTCAGGTTTACAGCCACATCGCCTACAATGGTCAGCGAGATGGCCCCCGCGTTGTTGCGCACACAAATAATGTTCACGTGCTCTATCATTGAAGCAGCGCCCAGTCTGCCCAATGTAGACTCTGCCACAACTAAACGGAATCTCGTACACCACATTGGTGACGCACGCAGTATATTGCACCGCGTGTTTCTTGAGCACGGTGCTTTTAATGCGAATAGCATTCTTTGGCTACTTCCGCACTTTTCGCGCCTATGTATCTATCTATCTATCTATCTGGCTATCTAACCTCTTACGCCGCGGGTCGATAAATAAATAAAAAAGACCGGCGCCGGCTGGGATTCGAACCGTTGACCCTTTGATCAGCGAGGCAGACGCGCTAACCACAGAGCTATGAAGGCAGTCATTCAACGCACTCTAAACGGTTGTTTATATCTTTACCATAGGACGCGCTTTACAGCGCTGTCACAGCTACCGGTGCGCGCGCGTTCCATGCACGAGGGCTCATTCCGCTCTCGTGAGGCTGAGCACGGCCGCTAGCTCACCCTCTCCCGCGCTCGGGAGAGGGTGATGTAGCGGCCGTGCTCAGCCTCACGAGAGCGGAATGAGCCCTCGTGCATGGACGCGCGCGCACCGGTAGCTGTGACAGCGCTGTAAGCGCGTCCTATGGTAAAGATATAAACAACCGTTTAGAGTACCGTTGGTTGAGACTAGCTGAGACGCCAAAAAGTCTGGTCGGTACCATTTTGAGTGTATGTGCGTATGGCGCGTGCTTTGCTCGCCTTCCTAAGTGACACAAACGCACGTGCTGGGCTGCGGAGATCGTGCGCAGGGCTGTGAAAGTGTCAACAAATTTAGAATCGCCTCAAGAGTGGGCTGGCGTATCTAGAGTGTGCCGGCCACCTGACGAACGCGCATAACTCCGCACCGTTTGATGCTATTCGCATTAACGTAGATAATCATTCCCAAAGGATGGGTTTTTCTGCATTATCAACATCGGACATATCCTGGCAAGTTTACACGGTGCAGAAAAAAACATGTTAATGTCGTATCTACCAGCTACCTTTTTTCTAGATTATGCGACACTGTATGCATATACGGAATGACTTGCACTCTTTTTCTTTCTTTACTTGCCTCGCTGCCTTTTTTACTTCTTTTTAGCTTTTGAAGAAGGCTCTCACAACAACTAGAGATTAGGTTAGGGGGTACCCCGCGTCTGTTAACCTTTTTGATTGACGTTCAAAAACTGATTTTCGATCTGGTGATTGCAACTTTTTCCAGAGCAGCACTCAAACATGTCAAAGCTATACCCTCTTTACCAGTTTGAGAGTGAGCACTCTCAAACAAAACCAGACTTTTCTTAGTGCGCGGACAATACTGCCAACAGATATGTTCTTCAGAAAAAAGGATCAAAATGTCTAAAAACTGAATGCAGTTATTCCCAGGCAATTCTCAGGTAAAATTAAGTCCGCCTGACACCTCCTAAACAATCCGACAATCTTCTCAACCGTTTCCTCCAAACCCGAGTCTGAATCTAAACTCAAAAAACAGTCATCGACGTATCTATACGTCTTTAACACATGGAACTCTGCAAGCCTATCTGAAATTTGCCGGTCCAGTGATGCCAAAGAAATGTTACACAAAACAGGGGCAACTGTCGACCCAATGCACACACCAGACTTTTGTACAAAATATCGCTCGTCAAAACTGACGGCAGTCGACTGAAGATAAAAGACTCAGCAGCTCCAAGAAATGATCGCTGCTAACGCCCGCGGAACTTTGAAATCTAATTTCTCCAGACTCGTCGATCATATCCCGAACAGCCTTAGAAGTCCATCGTGAGGAATGGAATAATATGTCCTCAACAGTCCACAGATATTGCAGTGACAGCATTCTGAAGACCTCTCTAAGTTCATTGACTATCTCTTGCGAGCTCTGCCCCAGAAAAGGGTCTTTTAGCACAAGAGTGTCTAAACGGCGCTAAAAACCGATGATTTGAACCCGCCAACGTGTTTTTCTCGACAGAATGGCTCGGAAAGGATACTCAGCCTTGTGCGTTTTTCCCGCGAAAAAAATTTCCAAAATTCCTCTTTCTGCTTCTGTCTGCATCTTTCCTTAAAATGTCTAGGTTCAGACCTTTTAGCAACTCAATAGCCGCAGATTTTGAGTCTTTGGTCGAAACGCTTCTTTGAAGTTTTTCTGTACGTTTCTCAATGCTTTTTCTTGTCGCAACTGGTAACGATTCGTTACTGCAAATCCCCCTTATCGGCCTGCACAAGCGAGAGTCTGTTTTGGAGCTTGGCAAAAACTCTCAACCTTCTTAAAAGGTGGTTTTGTACTTTTGAGGGCGTGCCGACAACCACAGGTTCTTTCCGGCGGTCTACGCCATCTACTGTAGCTTACGCCCTGTTCTGTTCCCTGCAGCGCTGTTCGCCAATAGAGTCGTGGAAATTCAGAACAGGGAGCGTGCTCATTGGCGATGGCGTGGACTGCCTGAGAAAATCTGCGGAGTCGACGCCCTTAGGCAAAACCACCTGCTGAAGAAGGTTGTGGATTTTTCTAGGCTCAGCAGACGCTCTCGCTTGTGCAGGCACGATAAGAAGGGGGGGATTTGTTGTGATAGTCGGAAGGTCCAGTTCCAGGAAAACGCATTGAGAGCAACTGGGCAAAAAAACTTCAAAGAAGTTAAGTTTCGACCAAAGATTCAAAAATCTGCGGCTATTGAGTTGCTAAATGGTCTGGAACTATAGACATTTTAAGGGCTACTGTGCGCCGCAGACAAAGCTTAGAAAGTGAAATTTCGGAAATTTTTTCGCTGAGAAAAACGCATCAGAGGCTGAGCGGTTCCTTTCCCGAGCCATTTGTGTCGGAAAAAACACTTGGCAGGTTCCAGATCCGTCGGTTTTTACAGCGCCATTCGCTGCACTCTTAGCGCTAGGCACACCCTTTTTGGTGCGGAGCTACGCTAGGGATAGTCAATGAAGTTTAGAGAAGGTTTTCTAGAATGCTGTCACTGCAATATCTGTGGACGTTGAGGGCTTGTATTGTGCCGTTGCTCACGGTGGACTTCTCAAGGCTGTTCGGGATATCGATCAACGAGTCTGGGAGAAACTAGATTTCAAAAGTTCCGCGGGCGTTAGCAGACTGACGCATTCTTGGAGCTGCTAGTCTTTAATCTTCAGTCGACTGCCGCCAGTTTGGACGAAAGGCGATATTTTGTACAAATGTCTGGTGTGCCCATTGGGTCGACAGTTGCCCCTGTTTTGTGTGACATTTCTGGCATCACTGACCGGCAAATTTCAGGTAGGCTTGCAGAGTTCCATGTGTTAAAGACGTGCAGATACGTCGATGACTTAATATTTTTTATTGTACTAGATTCAGACTCGGAGTTTGGAGGAAACGGTTGAGAACGACTGTCGGATCATTTAGGAGAGGTGTCAGGAAGGACTTAATTTTTACCTGGGAATTGCACTGTGAATAACTGCATTCAGTTTTTAGACATTTTGATTCTCTTTCTGAAGAACATGTACTGCCAAGGTACGTGGTCTGCGCACTAAGAAAAGCCTGGTTTTGTTTGTTTTAGGGCTCACTCTAAACTTGGGTAAAGAGGGGTATATGCTTTGACGTAGTCTGAGTGCGGCTCTGGAAAAAAGTTGCAATCACCAGATGAAAATCAGTTTTGAACGAATATCCAAAAAGGTTAACAGACGCGGGGTACCCCTAACCTAATCTCTAGTTGTTGTGAGAGCCTTTGCTAAAAGCTGAAAAGAAGTAAAAAGGCAGCGAGCGTTAGCAAGGAAGAAAAAGAGTGCAAGTCTTTTCCGTATATGCATGCAGTGTCGCATAATCTAAAAAAGGTAGCTGGTGAGATACGACATTAACGTGGTTTTTTCTGCACCGTGTAAACTTGCTACGGGTATGTCCGATGTTGACAAGGCAGTGAAAAAGCTCTCGTGCTTCCAAGAAAACACGCGGTGCTGGCCTGCTGCGGGCGTCACCAATGTGGTGTACGAGGACTCTGTTTGATGCTGTGGCAGAATCTTGCATTGGGCAGACTGGGCGCTGCCTTCAATGACAGAACACACGTGAACATAATTTGTTGTGTGCGCAACGAGCGCGGGGGCCATCTCGCTGACCATTGTACGCATGATGGCCGAGCATAAACCTGACCTGACTGGCACAAAGTGCCTAAGAAAAGGCAAAGCAAAGAACGGAAGGAGAAATTGTAGAGGCGATTCCGGCTATAAAAAAGAAAGAAAACAATCTCCGGTCAGCTCTCCGTCTTTGTATTTGCTTCAGAGTGAGATGGTGTTTCTGGAAGGTTGGCTGGCGATGGTGGCGATTGAATCCGATGTGGTTTGGGCAATGTGTGTATATATAGATGACAATGGTGTGACATAAAAACCAGTTGAGAGTGAAGCTGCCTGTCCTGTCGTCCGTGTTTCTTATTGTCCTCGATTTATTCCGCGCTTTTTAACCTTTTGTCAGTTAACGCGGACCAACTAGCCCAAACCCAGCCTGAGAATCCCCTTGGTGTCTTCGGCCCCCCAAAGGTTGGCCAAGATCTGCGCAAAATGTGAGCTCCGTCCTTGACAACCGTTCACGAGCCGCATGCCACAAGAAGCACGAGAACAAGTTCGGTTACCTGGGCATGAACGGTGTAGTCTACAAGATCCCTCATGACGTGTGGTAGATGGTACATAGGACAGACTGAACGATGCCTCAACGGCCAGCTTAGACAACATTTCTATTAACTTCAAGCCGCGGTAGGCGGGCACCTGCCTACACACTATCACTCCTGGCAGTGCACACCGACTTTTGGCGAGAACAACAGTTCTTGGAGATTTCAAGACCGGACTACTCGAGAGATCTACAGAGAGCCTTTCAGATTCAGAAAATAGGACAGCAATGCTTCAGCCATCCGTTCCTGTCGCTGAGTGCTATGGAGGTCTCTTTTTTGGCCAACGCCTACTGCGCAGTAACTTTGGCCGAGCCGAGGCGGTGAGGGTGCCGTTTTCTACTATTTTTTTTTTGTTTATTTTCTTTTCTTCTTTTTTTATTATTTTCTTTTTTTCTCTTTCTATACCTTTTTCTATAATGTGTGACATACTTTCTTCCCTTCGCGTTCGTTTCCATTATATTTTTTTATCTTTTTTTCACTTCACGTGGGTTCGTATTTTCATGGCTTCTTTTTCTCCTTTTATTCTCTTCTAAATAAATCAGTTGGGAGTCACCGCTCTGTCGTTCTACTACTTTTTCACCCTCCGCCGTTTTGTGCGCTGTTTAATCTTAATGAAATACGAAAATGAGGCTTCATGCGCTGAACTCTTTGACAAATTGAAAAGATAATAGAATAATAGGACATCACAGTCCTGAAAAAGGTTGGAATGGGTGTTTCAGCTGCCCGCATGACGAAGTCAGCTTGGCATTAAAGTACAATTTGACTGAACTGCTGTTGACAATGACCAACGATGACCGTCACCACAGGTGAAGACCGCTGGCTGCAGCACGCTTCTCCCTGAAGCAGGGCTACCAGGTGGAGTACTCAGCCGGTCGGACGCCTACACTCGCTGCCTCCGAGTCCTTTGAGAGTTCTTCATGCAGAGACGACGATGGACTCCGTCGACTACGGCCAACATCCTGGATATCTTGATCAACGCCGGCAGATAGCCAACAGAACCAGGGCATCTCCATGTTCTACATGGCGTACCAGACCATGCTATATGATGAGGAACCATCCCTGGGGCCCGGCACCATCTTTCTGATGCTATTGGGCTCCTTCGTAAGCTGCTTCGCGTGAGCACGTCAGCTCTCCTCTGCAGCATCGTGCCTGTGATGGGATTCACCATCGTCTGTTTACGTGCTCCCAGAAAGTACGGGTAAAGAGCAAGACAGCAGTGTCCTGTCGTGACTGCAGTCTTCTTATCTTCGCCTGACTTTACTGAGCTGTTCCATCCCATTGTAGTCCAATGTCTACACAGCACGGTGTTCTCTGGAACATAATGACCAGAAATATCTGCAGACACGCCTCCAGAATATTCCAGCATGTTGCACTCCATGCATATGCACGTCTTCGAACATGTCTGCCGACAGTTCCTGATAAATGTGACAGGACCACCAGACAGGAAGGATCACGCCTCACGTGTCTGCAGACAGGCGTGATGTTCTTGCAGGGTCTGCGGCTTTTAGTATTTTCAAAGGGAATTTCGTCGATCGACATCTTGCGGCCGAACACCCAACGGTCGGACATTTCGAGATTACTGATAGTAGCCCGCATATCCGTGGATTACCCACGTGGAGACATCCTGGATACCCGCTAGCAAACTGGCGAATGCGAAAAAAGATTAACTGATTTAGCGATTGCGAATCGGATACGAATGTCATTGCTGCGGATGCAAATAGGATGCGGATATCCGCGGGTCCAGATCTACATTTTTGTAGACCCCTAAACGGGTGTGTGACCGCAGAATGTAGAAGCAGGGGTCGCAAAACACGTAGCGCGCAGTCCTCGTCGGTCGGCGACTTTTTGGGATACAGCCCAAAAACATCCCAGGGCTACGAGTCCCCGTTTCCATGCCTCCATGCGCCACATCCGCCATAAATAATAGTTTCATATTGTCGATTTATACTGGCTGGAAAACGAGCTCTGCTCTGTTCACCCATTTGCACCATTCCATTTTTCTTGGACCAAGTATTGCTTCGTGTTTATATTTTCTTTTCAGTCCTTTCTCACGTAAATAAATCGAAATGTTAATACCACTACTAGGGTATACAAGTGCGAGCTCTTAGCTCAAGGAGGCACCTCGGCAGCGCGAACTCTTGCACAGTGGGAGCTAATGGCCAAAAGAATAAAGATATGAGCTCGGGCTTCTGGTTGTCAGACAAACTCTTTAAAATGAAAGTATTTCTTTATAATGCTGCTATAAAAAATTCGCCAAAAAAACACACAGAAAGCCTGTCGCCTGAAGAGATATGTTTTCACGCCTGTTAAGCTCAGTGAGATGTGTGCGACAGGGCAAGGATGGTGTACTTTCTCTCATTCTATTGAAAACTGCCAGTATTGCCGTATGGTGGTGTTTAATATCTTTTTATAACGTCAGGCGTGCCCAAAAGTATCGTATAGGCAAATAAAAGCTAAATAGGGCAAAACAATTGGCTTACAAAAAAAATAAAGCGTAGTTTCTTCTCTAAAAAATCTCTGGGTTGTCGCTGGGACAGTCAGCTGCTTTGCCACGTAAAACATCAATGCTGTTTGTTTGCTAATTTTTTGTCTCAAAGAGTGAAATATTTCCCCCCACCTTTGTTGGTTCTCGTCTTGTTGTAGGTGGGCTATCTAACCCTCACATTCGAATGAGTTTGATACCCCTGGTGTAGTGAGTGATAGTAGAAAGTGCATCATCGAGTGTTTTGCCGGAGAAAATTACTTCTATTAGAAAAAAAAGGTGCCCATCAGGGAGAAGATTGCTCCTTACGCCAAGAAAGACTTGATTTATTCCTACAAAATATCGCTTTTTGAGTTCTACATTACGACAAATTCTCTAATTAGAAAAAGTAAAAAAATGCTGGGCTATCAACCGTCCCGGAAAAGCGTGTTCTTGTTTAGAAGTAAAGAGCGGGCAACGTTCTTGGGGCAAAGGAAACCCAGGACGTGCAAGCCACAAGACAGTAAAAGCCTAACCCACAAGTGAAACTTGGTGTGAATCTGCGTGCATTTTTTTAATCAACAATCGGCAAGCTGCTGCTAAGTACTCGGTTTTCGAGTTCGCAGCTGAGGGTTCGTGCTTAAAACTGAAACCAATAGGAGGCGCTGTCATTGATGAATATTGTCATATTTTCCCAGTGGTGTACTATAGTCTTACCACATACACGAGTAAAGTCAAGGTGGGTTAAAATGAGACACGGGTCAAAATGCGACGGTTTGTGTTTAGCGCCATTCATCTCCTAGACAAGCAATCGGAGTACGTTTAGACTTGACCACGACGTGCCACGACCTATATGCCTTGCGCGTGAAAAAAAAACAAAAGCTGTCGGAAAGAGTGTTCCGGAAAAATTAAATGCGGAGTTGAGGTTAACGTGTTTTACCCCCCGCCAAAAAGGCACAAAATTGAGCGTCAGGTTTTCATTTGAGACGTGCACCCCGGTTGGTAATTCCGACTATTCTTCCAAGGTAAGCTTTAATTTTTTTTTGTACGCTTTATTAGCTTCATGCATCTCAAATTCGGAGCAATCTGTGGTTTTTTTGTTTTTTTTATCGAAATGATTATTTACGTAGAGGGATTCGCGCGGGGCAAAACACGACAATCTGGCATTCTATGACGCGCACGTCAATAACGCAAAAGTCTCCTGGTTTGTCCTGTGTCATATCCCTTTTCCCCCGGAGTCTAGGATGGTCCAAACGAGTAAATAAAAAACAAGGGCTTCATAGCACGAAAGCGACATGAACAAAGCTCTTAAAATGCTAAGCAGCAGCGCTACGCACTGCTGCCGAACTTCTTGGCGTGCCAAAGGATACGACTAAAATGCAAACCGAACGTCTCTAACAAAAAAAAATACAGAAAACGGCTAGGCTACAGAAGGCGCGTTCTTTCCGACGTTTCAAGTTTCAAGAACATTTCGTTTCTACCTAACGAAAAACGGAACAAGCAGGTCGGATGGCAGCACTGTTCTACCGTCATCTCCCCACAAGGCGAAGTTGATGTTGTCAAAAAACCAACCCTCTCCCCACCCCCAAAAAAAAAAAAGACGAAAGTGAATTTGATGAGAAAGATTATTATTGTCCGCGCGTTTTGCAGACCGTGAAATGCACACCACAAAGAGACTGGCAGTGCCTGATATGCAAAGAACTTTGGAGCCAAGCAGCTCCGCATTCCGTATAAATCGAGTGCATGGAATGCAAGGAGTGGGCTCATGCAGGGTGTGTTGGAACTGAAACAGTGTTTCCAGGCTTTTTTATTTCAGAAATTGAGCGCATATCAGGTTTTCTAAGTGTGTCTCATTACACCCCACTACGTTGGCAAAATGGGACATTGTGTGACTTTCAGATATTGTAGTTTTGTTTAATGTTTTGCTTGTTCTAGTTAAGTCATTTACTGAGCTTCGAGTGCAGACATTTAAGAATACGCCCACGCTGTGTTGTTTAACTATTAAAACAAAAATAAGAATTACCGTTAAAAAAATATTTTTTTTGTCTCATTTGCCCAATTTTAGCCAACTTCGGTTTGTTGGGTGACCGCCCTTCATCTCCCGTTTTTTTATTTTATAACCTAAATAAAATAACGCAATTTTATTAGTCTGTTTTTAATTAATTTTAATGGTTAAAAATACGTGTCTGCATATTTTTATGTTGCAAAACAAATGCTGCAAAGCAAAAAAAAATGATTGTCTTTTGAGTGCATCATTCTGGCCAGAGTGTCGCACACTCCCAGGACGATCTCATAACTGCGATAATCTTTCCAGTGACGCAAAGTGTCACTGGAATAATGATCGCTTATAATAGTAGATAACGATAAAGCAGAATACGATGAAATACTCACCGTATTTGAACTCCAAGGTTTTTTTGTACAAGAATAGGCGAA
>JAZHYW010063080.1:0-11049 GCA_037355805.1 Ixodes ricinus
ATGAAGATGACTATGCACCTGGCCACAGAGTTCTCCTCCATTCCCCTGCAGCGCCACGAGGATGTCCTCGAAATGGCGCGTACCGAGGTTCGGTCCCTATGTCCTCATCAAGAAGTTACCTTAGCATGTCCACCGGAAACAACAATAAAAAGGAAAAAGAAAATTACAGGTCGTGTACCACTAACGGTATGAAGAGGCTACTAGATGAAACGGAAAAGCCCTCCAATGCTTGTGCCGTTCAGTGATCTGGCTGACGCCATAAATTCTCTATGTTACTGCTCTATTGTTCACAAATAATAAGAAGAAAATACCGCAACCTCACTGCTTTCACTGGCTTCTTTCGTAGGCCCTATGGTCTGGTACCAGAAGTTTGAATACGCCGTGGGTCACTGGCTCCAGAAAGCCACGGAACACGTGCTTGGCAGCGTCCTCTGCAGCCCTGGCTGCTTCTCGCTCCTCAGGGCAGAGGCCATCATGGCTGACAACGTTATGCAGACGTACGCGACCAAGTCCGAAGAAGCCCGCCACTTCGTGCAGTACGACCAAGGTAAAGGCCACAATCGCGGTGTCCGTCTTATAGAAGGTGCATCGTGGTGGTGTTTGTGACTCGTCTGGGTTTAACGCCGCAAGGTTAGCTTAGCCTGTAGTGCTTGTGTTGGGGGGTGAGCCCTGACAGGGCTATTTTTGGGTCATCTTAGGGTTCTTCTGAACCTGGGGTTAGTTCTTTGCTATAGTCGCTTATAAAGTCCCGTGTCCCGGAGAAACACCAGGGCCTCTAAACTCGTCAAGCACAAAGTTGGGGCTGTAGTTGACGGGGCGCACCGATTGGCCTATCACGACGATGACTTCGCACTTGTTTCTCCGACGTCCAATCGGCGCGCTCCGCGAACTTTCGGCTCCAACTTTGTGTTTGACGAGTCTAGAGGCCCAGCAGCCCCGTGTAAACATTAGATTGTTTGTCTCTTATCCCTGATGGCCAGCCTATTTCACAGCGTCTCACGACTCCTGTCATATGAGAGACACTCTGTTAATATGCGCTGCACTGTTTCCGTCACTTGACAGCTGTGACACTCTGGATTCTGTCGTCTTCCCATTTTCTGCAAGTTTGTGCAGGCCGCCCTTGTACTACGGTGCTGAATGCGTCTCGACTGGTGTGTCTTATCCTGCTCACACATCAAAACTGGTCCCGAAGTGGCAACAAATGACGTCACAAAAGCCGGAGTGCCATGTTGTCGGATGTTGCGATCCTGGCGGCTTACGCTGAAGTCCCAGCAAAACGGAGTGCGAGCGAACACGCGTGTCGTTGTCGTCACGCCTGCCACATCCACCCCTGCTGCTGTAGTACCGCCAGAATCACGGCCGGCGACAGCATGAAACTTCTGTGACGTCATTAGGCAGAACTCAGGGGACATATTTGAAAGACGCGGTAAACACCTAGTCGGGGACGAGTTCCAGGCACCATACTTGTATGAAGGCGACGCAGGAGCGCTGTTTCTGCCCATGCTGCGTCCTGCCAACACCCCTGTCGGTGAGATCGGCTTTTCTTCTTGTCTGAAAGGTGCAGGCGTACACTGTGGTCTGGTAGAAGAAGAAAGGTATCGAGTATTAAACGCCGCAGTACCGACAGCGACGCAGCCTTGATATGAGGGAGGAATAATGGAAAGCCGTTATTGACGTACCGTTTTAACCTTGAGACGTCCCTTGAGTTGGCATCTATGCCACTCCTTTATCAGGCTTGCCGTGTATAGTTGTGACTGGAGATTGATATGAAGATGAACGCGCGATTGTCGACCGCTCTCTAATGGCAGCCTTCACGAAGAGGCGGCCGTGGCGGCGTATGTGTTTTGGAAACCAAGTGTGGCGAAGCGCGAGATGGCGCGCTAACCGCCCCGGCTGCCGCTTCATAACGCTGCCAATATTAAGCGGTCGACGGTCACGTGTCTACCTCCATACGGATGGCAGCTGTACTTCTCGAGCTCCATGCTAGCGAAAGATGGTATTTTCGTCTTCTGCTCTAGGGGGATTAATAAAAGTGAATGGTGCCGCTGGACGCGCTCGATGTATCATCACCGGTGTACACTGATGGTGGCGGTGTAGGATCCACACTAATGCATGAGGTGTAGCAAAATCATACTCATTGAGAAAATCGTGAACAAAGGAGGCTGATAAAAACCACTTCAGTTCAAGTGATCAGGAGTCTGCAAGAGGACCATGAAAGCAAGAATTCTTAGGTTACGAAAAAACGTGACGCACTTGCTTCACAAACTTATAGCTCATAGCGAACTGAACAGTACCGAAATCTGCGACAGAAGCATGAACAACAGTCATGGGAAAGAACATATGGAGTTCCATGACAACAAGACGCAAATAGTAAGACAACCAGAATAAATCATTAAAATCTCCAACGACCCTTTAACGCCATGGTTGATGCATGAATCAATATACACTGACTCTCTAAAAGTTTTGTACACTAAAAAACTAATGCAGTGAGTAACATCAATATTCCGCCTGCCTTCGCGTGACGAAGGTAGAATACAAAAACGTAGGTTATGGTACGTATGTATATAACGAGGCAATATGAGCTGAAACAGTCCTTCGTGCTACTTTAGCGTACCTCCCAGTTTTTGAGAGAGGTGTGGTCCAAACAAGGAATGAAATGCGAAGTAAAGTGGTAATTTGAGCTAGTTGGTAAATCACTAAGTTTAAACGAGCGCACAAAACGTCGGAGGAAGAGAAATGAAGTAGAACGAAAGAGCGCTGACTCCCAACTGATTTATTTAGAACAGAGGGGAAAAGGAGGAAAAAAAGTCACGAAAATAGAACCCCACGTGAAGTGAAAAAAAGATAAAACAAGAAGAAAGAGGAAAGAAAAGGGAAGGAAATATGTACTGTACAAACATGATAGAAAAAGAGAAGAAAAAAAATGAAAAAAAAGAAAAAGAAAAAAGAACAATATAAATGAAAGGAAAAAAGTGGAAAACGGCACTTTCACGCCTGGCCGGCCAAAGTTACTCCGCATAGGTAGGGTGAACTAGAAACGACTGAGTGGGGCGAGCTACAGGCTCCGCTCATGCTTTCAGTTGCACCTCAAAATGTGGAAAGCGATCAGGTGGAACCAAGCCACTTCGATCGCAGCGCCACCTTCGCTGCGATCGAAGCTACCGACGACACAGGTCTAGGTCATATGGGTATCATAGCCCGCTTAGGGGCTATATTATATTTCTTATGATTTTGACGTCAGAGACTAACGACAAAACACCACGTCACGACGACGTGACGTTTCCACGACGCCACGACCTCATCGTCGACTACGACGTTACGCGACGCCAAGATACTTTCGTAAGGCCATCGTGAAATCGCGTCGCGTCGAGGACGACACCGTTTCGCGACATCAAGTCGCTTTGTAACGCGGTCGTGACATCGCGTCGCGTTGAGGACGACGCCGTACGCGACACAAAGTCGACATTGTAACGCGGTCATGACGTCGCGCCGCGTCGAGGACGACGTGAACGTGGCCGTCGACGCCCCACGCAACGTTAAACATCACTATGACGTGCTAACGTCGTACTGACGTCGTCGTCAACGTCGCATCGACGTCACGACGGAGCCTTGACGGCGTATAACGTCGTCGCCTTTGCCAACATCAACGTCGACGCGCCGTCACGACGAAGTCTTGACGTCGTGTAACTTCGACGTTGTCGACAATGACGTCGACGACGTGAAGTTGTCGGGACGTCCTCGTGATGTCGAGTTGCGTAATGTCGGCAACGACATTGACGATCTGACTCCAAGCGTCTTTATGACGTCGCATTGACAAGGGCGCTGTCATCTCGACGTCGCGTGACGTCGTCGTCGTCATCGTCGTCAACGTGAACGTTGACATCGACGTCGTTGTCAACACAATATGACGTCAGAACGCAGTCTTGATGTCGTGTAACGCGCGTTGTCAATATCAATGACGACGTTGACGTCAAGGAGTCGTCGTGATGTCGCATGGCGTTGTGACGACAAGTCAGGTCATGGTGACGTTATCTATTGACGTGACGCCTGACGTCTAGAGGCTGTATAAAAATATAGCCTGACGTTTTATTGTTTTTATGACCCTCATCAGCATATCGGTCAATCTTGGCACTGGAACGCAAAGCGCGTTTCATTAAAAATTGTTACTCCGAACCACTTCGCTCGCTACAAGCGAAGTGTTTCGGAGTAGCAATCTTTCTTAGCACCGCGCCCTCTAAGGCGCTACGCCCGAGAGGCGCTACCGAGCGAAGTGGCTTGGTTTAGTCGCTTTTTCCACATGCGGAGGTACAGAAATAGCACTCCCGTGATGCCACTCCTCCTTTCTAGCACACTCTAGCATAGGCGTTGGCCGGAAAGACACCTCTTTAGCACTCAGTCTTTACCTCCAAAAAGTCCGGTGTATGTATTGGGTCATGCGTCGCCCCTGTTCTCAGCGACGTCTGTCTATCCAGAGTTTATCAAAGTATACATGATTCCCTCAGTTCCCTGCCTGTACAAAAAGTGTTTCGATATGTTGATTACTTTTTGACTGTGTCCGAGAAAAGGGTGGAAGGTAATGTTGTACATCAGGTAGTCGAAACCTTCGCTAAGCGCGGTTCGGGACTAAAGTTTACGGTCGAGAAACCCAAGGATGGAACCCCAACATTTTTAGATCTATCGCTATCGGTCCAAGCCAATCACCTATGCTGGTCCTACTTTCCCCGGTTAAAAAAAGCCATTCTGTAGTCACATCCTCCCACTCTAACTAAGATCGTGAAATGGGGCATAGCCATGTCCATTCTAGGCTCGGCCTTGGAAAAATCGTGTTTTCATAACGTGAAGGCCAGTTGTTGCTCTCAACTTCAACACCTTAAGGCATCCGTTTACCCTCACGCAGTTCCAATAGAGGTTATGGGGTCTTTGCTGAAGAAGGTTAAAGGAGATAGTAGCGTCAGGCAAAATATACAAAAAAGCGCCCGGCCGTAGTCCCGTACCTGCATAAATTGTCTCACAATTTAAAGCAAATCGCCAACAGGTATGATATCCCCTTGGTTCTTTCGGCCCCCAAAGGTTAGCCAAGATCTGCGCAAATGTGAGCTCCGTCCTTGACAATCGTTCACGAGCCGCATGCCACAAGAAGCACAAGAACAAGTTCGTTATCTGCATGAACGGTGTAGTCTACAAGATCCCTCTGACGTGTGGTAGATGGTACATAGGACAGACTGAACGATGCCTCAACGACCGGCTTAGACAACATTTCTATTAACTTCAAGCCGCGGTAGGCGGGCACCTGCCTACACACTGTCGCTCCTGGCAGTGCACATCGACTTTTGGCAAAACAACAGTTCTTGGGAGATTTCAAGACCGGACTACTCGAGAGATCTACGAGGCCTTTCAAATTCAGAAAATAGGACAGCAATGCGTCAGCCCTCCGTTCCTGTCGCTGAGTGCTATGGAGGTGTCTTTTTTGGCCAACGCCTATGCGCAGTACCTATGGCCGGCCAGGCGTGAAAGTGCCGTTTTCTACTATTTTCTTTTTGTTTATTTTTTTTTCTTCTTTTTTATTATTTCCTTTTCTTCTCTTTTTATACTTTTTCTATAATGTGTGTACATACTTTCTTCCCTTCCTTTTCATTTCCTTTATATTTTTTAATATTTTTTTCACTTCACAGGGGTTTGTATTTTCATGGCTTCTTTTTCCTTTTTCTTCTCTTTTTAAATAAATCAGTTGGGAGTCAGCGCTCTTTCGTTCTATTACTATTTTCACCCTCCGCCGTTTTGTGCGCTGTTTAATCTTAATGAAATACGAAATTGAGGCTTCACGCTTCGAACTATTTGACAAATCGAAAGATAATAGAATTCGGGACATCACAGTCCCAGAAAAAGGTCGGAATGGGTGTTTCAGCTGCCCGCGTACGAAGTCAGCTTGAAAAAACTAAAGTACAATTTGACTGAACTGCTGTTGACAATGACCAACGATGACCGTCACCACAGGTGAAGACCGCTGGCTCAGCACGCTTCTCCTGAAGCAGGGCTACCAGGTGGAGTACTCAGCCGCGTCGGACGCCTACACTCGCTGCCCTGAGTCCTTCGAGGAGTTCTTCATGCAGAGACGACGATGGACGCCGTCGACCACGGCCAACATCCTGGATATCTTGATCCACGCCAAGCAGATAGCCAACAAGAACCAGGGCATCTCCATGTTGTACATGATTTACCAGACCATGCTTATGATGGGAACCATCCTGGGGCCCGGCACCATCTTTCTGATGCTTGGGGGCTCCTTCGTGAGCTGCTTCGGCGTGAGCAACGTCACGGCTCTCCTCTGCAACATCGTGCCTGTGATGGGATTCACCATCGTCTGTTTCACGTGCTCCCAGAAAGTACAGGTAAAGAGCAACATAGCTGTGTCCTGTCGTGACTGTGTCTTCTTATCTTCGCCTGACTTTGCTAAGCTGTTCATCCCCATTGTCTTCAATGTCTACCACCAAAACACGGTGTTCCCTGGAGACATAATGATGGAATTGCCTGCGGACACGCCTCAAGAATGTTCGAAGCATGTTTACTCCATGCCCATACATGCTTCGAACATGACTGCCAACAGTTCCTGACAAATGTGACAGGACCATCATACAAGGAAGGAACACGTTTCAGTGTCTGCAAACAGGCGTGATGTCCTTGCAGTGTGACTGCAGTTTTAGTACGCTCAAAGGGAATTTCTTCGTCGGCGTCTTGCCGCCGAACACCCTAGGTCAGACGTTTCGAGATTACTGATAGGTAGCGCCCTGCATATCCGTAGATTACCACCGGATTATCCGTGGATATCCGCTGTAAACTGGCGAATGCGGAAAAAGATTAACCAGATTTGGCAGATTGCGAATCGGATACGAATGTCATTAGCTGCGGATGCAAATAGGATGCGGATATCCGCGGGTCCAGATCTACATTTTTGCAGACCCCTAAACGGTGTGTGACCGCAGAATGTAGAGCAATGGTCACAAACACGTGGCTCGCGGGCCGCATGCAGCCGGCGACTTTTTGGGATGCGGCCCAAAAACATCCCGCGGCTACGAGCCCCGTTTCCATGCCTCGAGCGCAATATCCGCCATAAATAATAGTTTCATATTGTCGATTTATTTTGGCTCGAAAAAAAGCTCTGCTCTGTTTGCGCATTTTGCACTATTCCATTTTTCTTGGACCAAGTATTGCTTCGTCTTTATATTTTCTTCTTTATCCTTTCTCATGTAAATAAACCGAAATGGCAATACCACTACTAGGGTATACAAGTGCGAGCTCGTTGCTCAGGAGGCACCTCGGCAGCGCGAACTCTTGCGAAGTGGGAGCAATGGCCAAAGATAAAGATATGAGCTCGGGCTTCTGGTTGTCAGACAAACTCTTT
Source organism: Ixodes ricinus (assembly GCA_037355805.1). Taxonomy (NCBI): domain Eukaryota; kingdom Metazoa; phylum Arthropoda; class Arachnida; order Ixodida; family Ixodidae; genus Ixodes; species Ixodes ricinus. The sequence goes on from JAZHYW010063080.1 coordinate 7,400, forward strand.
AAAATGAAAATATTTTTTATAATGCTGCTATAAAAATTGCCAAAAAACCAAAAAAAAACTGTCGCCTGAAGAGATATGGTTTTACGCCTGTTAAGCTCAGTGAATTGTGCGACAGGGCAAAGATGGTGTGCTTTCTCTCATTCTATTGAAAACTGCCAGTATTGCGGTATGGTGGTGTTTAATATATTTTTGTAACGTCAGGCCCAAAAGAATCGTATAGGCAAATAAAAGCTAAAGAGGGCAAAAAAATTGGCTTACAGACAAATAAAGCGTAGTTTCTTCTCAAAAAATCTCTGGGTTGCCGCTGGAACAGTCAGCTGCTTTGCCACGTGAAACAATATTGCTGTTTGTTTGTTAATTTTTTGTCTCAAAATAGCAAAATACTGCCACCCGCCTTCGTTGGTCCCCGTCCTTTTGGAGGTGGGCTATCTAACCATCACATTCGAATGAGTTTGATACCCCTGGTGTAGAGTGAATAAGTGAGTTAAATTAGATAGTGCATCACCGAACGTTTTGCCGGAGCAAACTACTCTATTAGAAAAAAGGTGCCAATCGGGGAGAAGATTGCTCCTTACGCCTAAAAAGAGCTAATTTACTTTTACGAAAGATCGCTTTCTGAGTTCTACATTGCAACAAATGCTCTTCTTAGAAAAAGTAAAAAATGCTGGGCTATCAATCGTCCCGGCAAAGCGTGTTCATGTTTTGAAGTCAAGAGCGGGCAACCTTCTTCGGGCAAAGGAAACCCAAGACGTGCAAGCCACAAGACAGTAGAAGCCTAATCCAGAAATGAAGCTTGGCGTGTGTCTGCGTGCATTTGTTTCATCAACAATCGGCAAGTTGCTGCTAAGTAGTCGGTTTCGAGCACGCAGCTGAGGGTTCGTGTTTAAAACTTAAACCAATAGGAGGTGCTCTCATTGATGAATATCGTCATATTTTCCCAGTGGTGTACTATAGTCTTACCACATACACGAGTAGAATCAGGTGTGGTGAAATGAGACGCGGGGCAAAATGCGACAATTTTGTTTAGTGCCATTCATCTCCTAGAGAAGCAATCGAAGTACGTTTACACTTGACCACGACGTGCGCGTGAAAAAAATAAGAGCTGTCGAAAAGAGTGTTCCGGGGAAAATAAATGCGAAGTTGGGGATAACGTGTTTACCCCCCGCCAAAAAAGGCGCAAAATTGAGCGCAAAATTTTTATTCGAGACGTGCACCCCGGTTGGCACCGACTGTTCTGCCAAGGTAAGCTTTAATTGTTTTGGCACGCTTTATTAGCTCCATGCATCCCGAATTCGAGCGATCTGTGGTTGCTTTTTTCACCGAAATAATTATTTTGTAACGGGATTCGCGCGGGGCAAAACGCGACAATCTGGCGTTCTTATGACGTGCAGGTCAATAACACACAAGTCTCTTGGTTTGGTCTCAGTCATATCATTTTCCCCCGGAGTCTAAGATGGTCCGAACGAGTAAAAGAAAAACAAGGGCTTCATAGCGCGAACGTGACATGAACAAAGCTCTTGAAATTGTTAAGCAGCAGCGCTAAGCAACTGCTGCCACACTTCTTGGCGTGCCAAGGAATGCTCTTTTAAAGGAAAACCGAACGTCTCTAAAAAAAATATCCAAAAAACGGCTGGGCTACAGGAGGCACGTTCTTTCCGACGTTTCAAGTTTCAAGAACATTTCGTTTGTACCTAACGAAAAACGGAACAAGCAGGTTAGAGAGCAGCACTGTTCTACCGTCATCTCCCCACAAGGCGAAGTTGATGTTGTCAAAAAACCAAAACACCCCCCCCCCCCAAAAAAAAAAAAAGAAGAAAGTGAAATTGAAGATAAAGGTTATTATTGTCCGCGCGTTCTGCAGACCGTGGAATGCACACCACAAGAAACTGGCAGTGCCTGATATGCAAAGAACTTTGGAGCCAAGCAGCTCCGCATTCCGTATAAATCGAGTGCATGGAATGCAAAGAGTGGGCTCATGCAGGGTGTGTTGGAACTGAAACAGTGTTTCCAGGCGTTTTTATTGCAAAAATTGAGCGCATATCAGCTTTTCTAAGTGTGTCTTATTACACCCCACTACATTGTCTCAGTTTGCCCCGCAATGCGGGGGGGGGGGGGTGGTCAAAATGAGACATTATGTGACTTTCAGATAGTGTCAGTTTTGTTTAACGTTTCGCTTGTTCTAGTTAAGTCATTTACTGAGCATAGAGTAAAGACATTTAAGAATATGCCCACGCTGTGTTGTTTAACTATTAAAACAAAATAAGATGCAAACTTGAAAGTATAAAAAACAGCGAGGACAAGGACGGGAACAGGACATCTTTCATAAAAATTTACAAAAATAAGAGCTACCGTTAATTTTTTTTTTGTCTCATTTTCCCAACCTTAGCCAACTTCGGTATGGTGGGTGACCGCTCTTCAACTCCCGTTTTTTTTTATTTTATAACCTAAATAAAATAACGCAATTTTATTAGTCTGTTTTTAATTAATTTTAATGGTTAAAAATACGTGTCTGCATATTTTTATGTTGCAAAACAAATGCTGCAAAGCAAAAAAAAATGATTGTCTTTTGAGTGCATCTTTCTGGCCAGAGTGTCGCACACTCCCAGGACGACCTCATAACTGCGATAATCTTTCCAGTGACGCAAAGTGTCACTGGAATAATGATCGCTTATAATAGAGATACGATAAAGCAGAATACGATGAAATGACTCACCGTATTTAAACTCGAAGGTTTTTTTTGTACAAGAATAGGCGAACGGCTTATAGACCTTTTTCGCATAACCTCAAACCAGCCAGTAACTGACGTACCCTCGACCTGGTGAATTTTTGGATTGCCCGCTGACACAGGGTATGCAACCGCCAAGGGTATGGGCGAAAAGGCTTAAAAACGGACGTCGTGCATGAGTTAGTTCCGAGTGCTCCTTTTTACCGTGCTGCAATTTCCGAAAATCTACGGTTGTCTGGCTACCACTGTGGTCGTCGGATGGATAAATAATTTTAAAAAGCATAAGAACAATAGCAGAAAGTGTGCCATGAGCACAAGAAGCTGCAGCGCGAGTGTGGCTGCATTGTTATCGAGCTTCGCATTTTTCTCAGGAATCCTTATTTATGAAGTCAGTCGATTGCGAGCTTGAATCATGAGAGATTCGTATCAGACTCAACGTCACGTTTAAGCTCACGAAAACTTCGTCTACGACAAGAGGACCGATTTTAATTCCCGGTGCAGGTGGTCCAATTAGGTTATCACTGCAAGCCCCATGGTATGTGAAATGTATGAAAAAGTCTACATGCCACCACTCAAGATGGAGCTATCAAATGCCGAGAGCTTACCTGCATAGACTACATTAAACTGCTCATATATACTTCGCTGTGGAAACTCAATCAAAACACCCCACCGTCTTCGTCCTCGTTCTCTCGAGGAGGCAAGGTGATGGCCTGTGAGTAGCCAGCTGGATTCAACCGGACAAGCTCCAACCAAGTTATTGCAGCCCACCATAGCCAAGTCTAGCCAAGTTCCCCCCATACCCACACCGTTGCCTACCCAGATAGCTGTGCTGCCAAAAATAGCCGGTATTTCTTTTTCTAAGCCGCTAGACGGCGTCGTCGGCGCCGCAATTCTCAAGATGGCGGCGCCGTTAAAGAAAAGGTCT
>JAZHYW010063091.1:0-77394 GCA_037355805.1 Ixodes ricinus
AATCAACCTATTTTTGAACACAACGGGAATATTTCAAACTTCGTTGAAGTATCCCTTTAAGGTGCGGTTTACCACGGCTCTGCTCCACAAAACAGTTAATGCTTTCGCATTAAAAAAATATTTCACAGACTTGGCAGTTTTGTACTGTACTACGTACATACAGCTGGACAGCTTTTTGACACAAAGATGTGTCTAGTGACTCTGTTTCCTTTATTGGTCTAGAAAGAATTTCCAACCGTATACGTTTAACGGGCGTTAGGGGCAGTGGCTGACAAGCGAACCTTGCATTTCTATTTGCTTAGCGGTTGAAGAAGCGTTCTACTGCCAGGTGTCATTTGTTATAGTCGACAATTATATTGGCCCCCTTTTTAAAAGAACTGTTCCCTCCAAATTGTTTCTTGTCAAATGTAACCCCCTCGCTTTTCTTTTCTTCCCATTGCTCTCTGATTTTAGGGGCGAAGCTCCTTAGGGGCTAGCCATGTCCGTATGTCCGTCCGCCGTAGGCCGGCGTCGGATGCTCGTGCTTCTGCTCGTGAGATCACGTGCTCACGAGCACGTGAGCACATGCTCATGTGCTCGTATAGGGCAAAAAAAAAATGGCAAAAAAAAAGATAAAAAAAATTATGAAGAAAGAAAAAGAAGAAAAAAAAATCAGCAGAACCCATCCTTTGGGAATGATTATCTACGTTAATGCGAATAGCATCAAACGGTGCGGAGTTATGCGCGTTCGTCAGGTGGCCGGCACACTCTAGATACGCCAGCCCACTCTTGAGGCGATTCTAAATTTGTTGACACTTTCACAGCCCTGCGCACGATCTCCGCAGCCCAGCACGTGCGTTTGTGTCACTTAGGAAGGCGAGCAAAGCACGCGCCATACGCACAAACACTCAAAATGGTACCGACCAGACTTTCTGGCGTCTCAGCTAGTCTCAACCAACGGTACTCTAAACGGTTGTTTATATCTTTACTCATAGGACGCGCTTTACAGCGCTGTCACAGCTACCGGTGCGCGCGCGTTCCATGCACGAGGGCTCATTCCGCTCTCGTGAGGCTGAGCACGGCCGCTCCATCACCCTCTCCCGAGCGCGGGAGAGGGTGAGCTAGCGGCCGTGCTCAGCCTCACGAGAGCGGAATGAGCCCTCGTGCATGAAACGCGGGCGCACCGGTAGCTGTGACAGCGCTGTAAAGCGCGTCCTATGGTAAAGATATAAACAACCGTTTAGAGTGCGTTGAATGACTGCCTTCATAGCTTTGTGGTTAGCGCGTCTGCCTGCTGATCAAAGGGTCAACGGTTCGAATCCCAGCCGGCGCCGGTCTTTTTTATTTATTTATCGACCCGCGGCGTAAGAGGTTAGATAGCCAGATAGATAGATAGATACATAGGCGAAAAGTGCGTGAAGTATCCAAAGAATGCTATTCGCATTAAAAAGAGTAGGGGGTTCTGAGATGCCATCCCATCTGTCTGCTTAAAAAAAGAAAAAGAAGAAAACCACACATTCTCCTACTGCCATGAATGAAAAGGACCGAAAAGCTCGGCATGCAGCGCCTCAGCGTCTACGTAGACAGCAAGCTGCTCCGGAGACCAGGGCGCGAGAAGCTGCTGCACAGCGTCAAGAACGCCAAGCGGACCCGGAGTTGAGAGCTCGGGAAGCGGCGGCAAAGCGTCAACGCCGACAGCAAGCAGCAATACCTATGACCAAAATCAGTATCATCAGCACCACCCGAGCTTCGCCCCAATCAACATCATTCACCACGTGGAGATGCGGTAATTTTTGTTTAACTTTTGCCTGCGGCTCTTATTCCGTGTCCTTTGGCCACCCCTGCTCTATATCATCCGCGTGGTAGCATCTTCAACCTCTTTCTTCGCCTGTCTCAAAAAGGCAGCCATTTGTTTGGCACAGATGCCGTGCACTAATCCCCCCCCCCCCCCCTGCCAGTTTCGCTCTAAGGGAGCGTCGTACCGGCGTGCGGTCGTGTATCACTACTGCGTGGCGCACGTTAAAGACCCCGGGCTAGCGGTTGTACCGCACTGGCTAAATTGCTCACCTACAGCGAGTGACTCGTCGCAACTTTAAAAATGGCTGACCAACTACACGCTGTATAAATATCCCCCCACAACCCAATTTTTTTTTTAAGGACAAATGTCGGATTAAAACTGGTCTGAATATAACAAAATTGTTCTTGCCGTTTTTCAGCAATATACTGTAAACGGCTTATTTTTCGCTGGCTCAATAATTCGCGACTGAGGTAAAAGGTGAAAATTTTGAATAATTCGCGGGTTCTAATTTTCGCGACGCGGTGGGATTTCAGTATAGATTGCAATGTGTTTACATTTTACCGGAATGGTTCGCGAGACTTATCTTTTGCGAATTGTAAGCGATTCGCGAAATTCGCGAAAATTAAGTCGTTTACAAGCTATACATGGGCAGTTTCATTTGGATTCAGGCAACGAGGAGCAATCGTATTTTTTATTTTGATTAAAATTTTTATAATTCGTGGCGCATGTTTTAAGAACAACAATCCTTTTTATTTTAAACCTCTATGGAGCGGTATATTTCGTAACTTATAAAAAAAATACTTTGCTTGTTAAGCACTGTTATATTACCAGTAACACTGTAAAAAAATTTCAAACTGTTTATTCAACAACTTTACATGAAACAGGAATGTTACCGTTGGGTAACATGGCTCCATTACGCGCAATATTTATGCGGTATGAAACGTGTAAAAGCAATCTCTTTCCCGGGTATAACACAAATGCAAGCTGCATTTTCTGCACAAGACACGCGATGTTCCCTGGCAGTCAGGCATCTTGCACCGTCCTCTCTGTGCTGTCATGATGGGGAAATGTGCAATTCCATCAAGGCGTGCGTCCTTGCAAGGCAGGGGATTTTCCGGCCCTCTGTGCTTCTTGACTTCAAAACGGGCCTCAACCTCCTTAATGGACGGCCGTCCCTGCTTTGGCTTGTCAGCTTTTCCGGCTTTGCAGAGAGCTTCGGCAACTTGTGCCTTGAACAAACAGAGAGAAAGCGTCGCTCTTTACTTGAGGCTTCTGCGATAAAGAAGCCATGAGCTGACAAGCATCATGTCTATTGCATAAAAAAAATCGTGTGGTACCACTTCTTTGATCGCAAGCGAATGCGATACAACGCAAGAAGAGAGTCCAAGAGGTCGACGCCTCCCATGTTCTTGTTGTAAAGAACTACAACGGAAGGGCATTCGACACCAATAGTCGTCTTTTCGGCTGATGACCACCTCTTCACTGTACTTGTGGGATCTACACCAGCAAAATTTGAAAGCAAATGAACTGGTCGGTTGTCATGCCACTTAGTGGCTTTCAAGACTACCCCATCATCAGTGGTTTCTTTAGCGTCGACAGCGCCACAGCCTTCCTTCTTTATCTCTTTATCCGATTTCAACTTGCATCCATGGAGTCTGTTTGCACGTGCTGTGCCAGTGCTCTCTATGCCTCTCTTCGAGAGGTAGACTTGCAGAGAGAGGCTTGTAAAATAGTTGTCGTAGAAAAGCATTGTGTGACATCCCATCTGGAACCTCCCTCGCCAGTCTCATGACAACGTTGGAGCTTGCTCCACAGTCATCTTCTCCATTGAAGAGCACATTGTCATTCCTCCCGGTGAAAAATGAGTAGCATAAACCGCTAACTCAGGAAAGTACATAGACCTTATAAACCCATTTACGGGGCTTCTTTGAAGGTATTATTTGATCCTGTGCCATCCTGTAAAGGGGATTATCTGCTCATCAACTGTCAAATGTTCCTCATTCGGAACATCTCTCATTGGCTTGAGTACCTCTGCGAGAAAGGGCCGAAGTTTCGCAAGGGCATCCGAATTTTCGATTGGGATGCTCATGTTGTCCTTAACGTGGAGGTTGCCTTTGATCTCCTTGAATCGCTTACAGGTCATTACTGACGACACGTTCGGGATGTTAAACTCCTTTATCCAATAACACCTAGACCCAGGCAGTTGCGTGATCGACATGTGGAAAAGTATGCCGATAAATTGTTCCAGCTTTTCCTCTGACATACCCAAGGAACTGAAGGTGAACATTGAAGAAAACGAGGGTACCGCACCTGGTTTCAAAACTAACCACCGTAAAAGACCAAGATACTGCACTACATTCACCGCAGAAGAAGAGAAAGAAACTGCTCCTCTTTTAAATAGCCCCCCTGAAGAAGGTGCCGGAGCCGGCACCGAAACGTCGGGACCCTACGATATTTTAGGGATTGGTTGGCGTTTGCCGCTTTCCTTATAACCCAAGGAACTGTTCGGTGAATTTTGGACACTGTAGAGATTTGATTGCTCTACGATCAGCTCAGTGAGGAACTTGTGCAGTAGTACTTGAAGAATTCGTACATATTTTTCATGTTCAGTATGCATTGCCGTAGGTGCTCCGATACCTTGAAGTCCACAGATGTTGTCGAAGTACTTACAGTTTTCCCAACTGGCCTTCGCTGGACTTTCTTGCCTCCCGAAGGTTCTGGAGCACATTGTGTTGCCGTCTGAGATGACGTCGATGCCGTTGAATGACCAAACGACTAGTTGGCATCAGAGTCCAAGGACTCCGGCTCGGGTTCAGTGTCCGAATCTAGAACATTACCAGCGGGAATGTCTAAAAAAAAGAAGAAAACATATGAGACAAAACGTTTTAATGACCTCCTAAAAGAATTTCGTTATACTTTTTCTTGTTTTTCACGACTTTTCTTCAAGGTTGTTACGAGTACAAACGAATTAAAATATCCAATTAACTTTAAACCAAATCATTTTTATAGAAAGTGCACAAGCATACATACACTCAGGGTCGTCGTCGCCACTCAGTTCGGAATCTTCGCTTTCACTTGGTATGCGCCGAACGCGCACACTCTGGCGCTTATAGAAAGCACTGGGATCTATCTGAGAGAACAAAGCAAGATGTCCACCCAAAATTGCTTTAAAACATAGGTTTAAGAGCCGTACAGAAACCACCCTATAAAGCGGCTTGTTAGACGGCTGAAACCCATTGCGGCGCCAAGTTACCGAACGGTCACGAACCTAAATTCGCCCACCTTGCATTTATGAAACAACCAATCACTTGCAGATCTGTACTGTAAGACTCCTCGTTCTATCCAAGATCAAACACAATTTTTTAAAAAACAACAATTACGAAAACGTTTGAGAGTAATAAATCATGAAAAACTTACAAAGGCACTGGAAGCTAGTGATGGGCCGAACTTTTGCCGAATCGAAAGTTCGGCGCCGAATCTTGGGATTCGGCAAAGCCGAACTTTTGCCGAACTTTTTTAGAAATTCGGCAAAAATTCGGCAAAAATACATTGTTACCAGACTTAACGTTGAAATTTACTTGTTTTTTTCTTGGCGAAAAAAGATTTTATGTTTTTTTTTCTTAACTTCAATGCAACATGTAATGCATATTGGCACAGTTATTATCTGAAATCAGGTAATATACTACAATATCACTGTATCGATGTCGTTTTTGTGTGTTTACTGGCAATTTTAGTGACTCCTTACAGAAGTGGAGTGGCTGGGTTGGGTAGAAGCGAGCGTGGCGCAGTCACAAATCACGCTACGAGAGTTTCGGTTTGGGGCATTATTAGCGCCATCCTGCATGTGTGTGTGTACATTGTTAAAATGAAGGAAATAACGCTGCGTTCTTGCTTTCTCTGAGACTCACTGTTCTGTGTGCGAAAACGAATGCAACGGTTGCTGAGCCTTCACCAGAAGAGATAATAATATTATTGTAAATATGCATGTTTTTCTATTTAAGACACTTGACGTCAGCTTTGCATCAAAGTGTGCGTCCCATATTAGCAACGTCTCGTTTTTCACCTTTTTAAAATGCCAGTTTCTGGTGTTAGGACACACACGAACGTTTAGAAAGATAGGGAAAGTTAGAAACGTCGGATGCGCAACGTACGAGCATTAAGGCCCGTTCACACTCTTGCGACTGAGTAAGACCGAGAGAGACCAGACCGGTTTTAAGCCTCTTGCGATCTCTTAGGACCAGCTCCGCAGCAGCGCACCCGGTCCCAAGAGGTCGCAAAAGGCTTAAAAACCGGTCTGGTCTCTCTCGGTCGTACTTGGTTGCAAGAGTGTGAACGAGGCCTTTATAGTTCTGTGTTTAGTTTTATGCAGATACAGGAAAATCGCGAAATAACGCTAATTGAAAAAAGCAATATTTTGTTTTGGCACGCACTACTTCTGAGCCGAAAACCGAATTGTTATATTTGCGAGGAGTGCTTTAAAGTAATTGTCGGCCAATGTTTCAACTAACTCGTTGCATCACAGGAAATGTCAAATGAAAATCACGTCATCCAGAATGTACCGCATCATTTGTTACTTGCGCAGTGGACTGCGTAAATTACTCGTCGATCTTCTACTCTTTGAGGCAGAAGATATTGAAGAAAACCACGCTCGCTTACAAACGCAGTTACCGTGTTGCCTGCTCACTCCACACCTCGCCGTAACCACTGGTTACGGCGAGGTGTGGTGACCTCTGGTTACCACAAATTTTGCACAATGTGGAAGGCAATTCTACAGGTGGTATTATTTTAAAAGCGATACTAAACATAGTCGATTTATGTACAAGATTTTGATATGGTGAGAGAATTTATCATTTAATTGTAATAGGCTGTAAATGAGTAGCTACCCCTATTTATATTAAACCGTTCTATATAGAAACAATTTTCGACATGTTGCGAGGACTTTTGATTTGTATATACTTGTTACTCATTGTTTTGTAGTCTGCTTATGTAGTTTCTTTCTTATTTCAAGTTTTAAATTTGCAATGAATGTCACAAGTTAGCCTACTTTACGTGGCTTTTTGAAAACGAAAACAAAAATAAAAACATATCTTCGAAATCGTAGAGGCGCACAATGCCGGTAAGGTTGCTGTAATTTAGGCAAATGAGCACACATCTCACCCGATTGCGGCTCAAATAAAGGACATATAACCAAAATACTGCATTTATAGATTATTTTTTTCTTGTAGTCAACTGGCCCCGAGCGGGACCGATTGGAGCGCTGCGATCGCTCGACCGTGACGTAGGATGGAGGATCACGTGATAAGGCCAGCTATTCCGCCTTGCTTTGGTCGGGGCCTTCGGAAGCCCTTCAATCGGTACTTTCGCATTTTTTCTGTGTTTGAAGCTTGATCAGTACAGGCGTGGATCGGCTTCGGCAGCTGTCGAGCTCAGGGAGCAATGGTAAAGAACTGTTCGGGGCCGCAATGCCGCAGTTACGCGACCGACCCAAATATCAGCTACCACATCTACCCCAAGGAGAAGCATTCCAATATGATTCATAAAATGTGAACAGTCTCACCCTGCGTGGCAGTACCTTTCTCATACAGCTTCAATATTATTTGAACAATCGGGTTAAAAATGTATGTACAAGTTGGCGTCACGCAATGCAAGTAGAGCTGAGTGCTAATAGACTTGAAACAGTAATTTACAGAGGGTAACAAGCCATAAAATTTCACTGACTATTTTAATGCAAACATCACTCACAGCTTAGTGGTATTTAAGCAACCAGCAGCTGCATAAATGTGAGAATGTTACTACGTGGCTTTATTTATTTTACTTTAAAGATTGCTGATGCAAGTAGCTGCACTCGTATTAGCAAGTAATATTTTTATTTTTGTAACCTATCTGCTTATCTTGTAGGAGCCCAAATAAAACAATTCTACAACTCTAATACACCTAGCTACAGAAAATATTTGCATAATCTTTCTTTACAAAAAGAAAAACAGCGATGCTGTACACGAAATGTCATTGGCCTTTGAATGGTCTGATATTAGTTTATGAAATTAAATGTTATCAACAAGCTTTATTATTCGTCGCTCGAAAATTCCGACATCGCAGAAAAGTTACAAAACCTGTGCTTCAAAAACGTAAAAAAAAAAAAAAAATTAGTTGCATTGTATTGATTTTGCGACTCCCGACTTGGGAAGCGAGCATGTTACCACTGAGCCACGAGAATTTGTTTTCTTTATTCCTGAGCTACGATAACAACGGGAGACGACCGATTTTATTTGGAAAAAGGCGCTTCACTTCACCGTTCATCGCAAATCGCAATCTCTAAAGGCCGGTTGAGACACTTGCGTTCACGAGTGCGTTTAACTGCGTTGTGTTGAGAACCGAAAGCGAGACACCGGCACATCTGTGCTTCGTATGAAGCGTGGAATCCAATTCAAGGAATCATGTTTGCACGCGATATAAGCAGCAGGAATGTCCTGGTTTCTCGCAGCCGAAACGCAGTCAAACGCAATCAAACGCAACTGTCTGAGTGCTCCAGTTGTTTCGCTCCCGGCTCTGGCCACGAGCTCGATCGATTTCACAGCACGCTGGCCGGTGGGTACATACAACCTAACCAAGTAATGATACACGGCATGTTCCTTCACCCATGCTTTGCAGGAGCTCGATGTGTCACCGACGTTTCTTCCATCCAGCTCGTGCGGGTACGAAGTGAGTGCCGACGTTTGGAGTACGAATCCAATGAACGTGTAGCAATCCTTATCCAGCTTCTTGATTCTACAGAACACGTGTCCCGCTTCAAGAACACTGTCGCCCTCAAGCAACAGGCGGGACATTTAGTGGGCCTTGTCCACGAACGCATTGATGCTGCTTACAGACAGCACAACTGAAAAGGGGTACACAGTTGTAACGGGGTGCGCGGTCGAATAGAAGTTAACAAAAAAATTCGCCTACCTTCAACGGTAGGTCGCACTTCGTAAGCATTCATTGCGATACGCGAGACAGCCGCCGAAAACGACAAGTTGACCCGTACCCTCCGCCGCGCCAGTCCACGCCGCCGCGCTTCCGTGCAGCGACCGTTTCCCTGCTCGCCTGCAACCGGCTAACCGGCTCCCCGGAAGCATTCGTACGGTAGCCGATTTAGGAACTCGACTGGGTCGAGTAGTGAAACGAAACATTGGGTTAAAAGAAGCCTTAAACACCCGTAGTATTAAAAAAGTGAAGACCGAGACACTCCATTCTTGACGCAGAGTGCAGGAAACGGTCACGTGATCCCTCATCCTACGTCACGACGATAAGCCCGTCAGGTGGCGCCACGCCATGTTCTCGGGGCTAATAGCTTAATAAATTAAAAAATAAAAATGTATAAAAATGGGGTTTTTGAGAAAATCGATTTCAATATTTCAACATCTGTTATTTTTCACAACATTTACGTGAAGGTAGCGGAGTGGCTAGTCATCAGATCATATTGATATTATTATATCTATAATGGGCTTGCTTTGGGTCTTCTATAGAACTAAAGAAAGAAAATTTACATTAAGTACAGACAAAGTAAGGACCTGTCGAAAGTTGACCAAAAATCGACCTGAGTGACGAGTTTGACATTTCTTTTTTTTTAGAAAACGATAAATTTCTTAACAATATTTGAATACGTCAAGGTATCTTTATAGTACCTATTAAAATGAGGGAAAACTTCAAAACGATAGGGGAAAAAAAAAAAACTATCACCAGCAGAGGGTGCCAAACACGCGACATGCGACGGCCAGGCAAAAATACTAGTTTCTGCCACTGCGGCTTCTACGCTTCTGTAACAATCTGGGGAGAACAGAAATCTGGGGAACATGCGTGTTGCGCCCTCCTCCATTTGAGAAATGACCTCAAAACATACATTTTTCGTCAAAATTAAAAATTAGACCCTTTTAGCCTGCCCGATTTGAGATGAAACCACCGATATATATATATATATATATATATATATATATATATATATATATATATATATATATATATATATATATATATATATATATATATATATATATATATATATAACTCTTTTTTTCTCGTGTGTGGGCACGTATTTGTATGACACTGAAAAAAAAAGATATATATTTTGTACGTGATTCAAAAATGGAACACGCTTTTCGAGAAAAATTGCTTAATATTTTTTTTGCAGCTTAGCGAAGAGAAGAAGAAAAAATTGGCAAACGGTGCCAGCCGCTATACAAGCAGGAGTTTTTCATTTAGGGCAGGCCTCAATCAGTACGCTGGAAACGTGCCATCGGGTGCAGTCGGACAAAGAGGACGTTCGCCGCACCTGTCCTCAGCAGCAGGTTCGGCTTCCGGCAGCTGCAATGTAAACAGTCTCATACTGTGATTTTTTATTTACTTTTTTGGGCAAAGTTACAATAGACCTTTTGCTGAATTACCCAAGCATCAAGGAGAATGATGGGAATCGATGCTGACCTAAATTCCCAAGCGCCAGGGAGGCATGCTCCGAGCGTAGCACACGCGCTGCAACGTGCTGGCGTTAGCAGTAGTAACTTTTCCGAAGCAAATGTCTAAAACAAATGGCATTTGCACGCGCGCTGTCATCGCCTTTGGCCCCAATGCTTTACTTCGAATCTTTCATACGGAGAAGAGGCGAGCGCGCGTGGCGCGTGTCCATCGATTCCCATCATTCTCCTTGATGCTTGGGTAATTTAGCAAAAGGTCTATTGCAATAACAATCTGGATCAAAGTATACGCCTTTGTGATGTATCTACAGTGCGCGCGGCTTACGGGCCCCGGTCTGTCATTTTATGTACGTACGTGTACAGTATTCGGCCGCCATGGTCTTGAGATTTACTGGTACCGAAAACGACGCTAATAAAGAATCGCTTACACATGCAGAACCAGATTGAAAAAAAAAGAAGTAGAGATGGTGCAAATACCGGTTTGAATCGAATGCTTTCTCTTCCACTGCGAAGATTAGGAATGACGCAGTGCTGTTCAATTAAAACTGGTATTCGCACACCCCTAGAAAAATGGGGAAAACGTCTACCAAATCGTGGTTACTTCTGGTTTTCCGTGAATCTCTCAACGTTTTTTTTTACAACGATAGTTGTTATGACTTCTTCCCGCCACTGGAAATGACGTCTGTTGTTGATGTTGTAGCTGCGTGCGAAGCGAAAACGTTACGCAAAACTACGCCACGCTTTTGTTTTTTTCACAAAAATGTATTTACATGTATTTAGTGCATTTACAGTCTGTGGGCCATTTAGTGGCTTAGTTGATAAAATATTACAAGCCTATCCCTGAGCAGCGAGCATCGGGAGAACCTCCGTACAACCCTCGAGAGGACAGAGATGTGGCGAGCCTCAGTTCAGCGTGGCCCGGCCCCGCGCGGGCGGACGCGCCGGTCTCGGAGTCGCCATGCCTCCAAACGGGATGCCAACACCCGCTACTCCAAACTTGCGAGGCCGCTCGTCACTCATTTCGACGGAGAGAAGCCACGTGAGCCTTGACGTGAAGAGTCACTCGTTAGCCTGGCGTCAATGTGACACACCACCACGGCAGTTTGAGCCAACCAAATTGCGTGGAGTCCAAGCAGCACTATTGTCTGGGCTATTTCTATGCTGTCCGGAGCGCTAAGTTCCAAGTACTTGAAAGAGTTATATTTAGGCTGTATACTTTCCGGTTTTAACCAAAAAACACCGATAAACATCCGCCGGTATCGAAAATACAAAATCGCTTAAAACCGAAAAACACCGTTTTTATATTTTTGAGCAAGCGCTGGTATATTTTTTCACCGAAAAAGTCCTGTACACTTCCCAGTTTTAACCGAAAAGCACCAATAAAAATCAGCCGGTGTCAGAAATAAATATCGTTCAGAACAAAAAAAGCATCGATTTCTAAATACTTTTTTTCATAGCAATGTTTCTTTTTTTTCATTAAAAAAATCTTACGCAAATTTCCGTTAAACGCATTGTCTTACCCGGAAACATGCACTTTGCCTGCCTTTCTGTTGTGTCCTACGTTGTCTTGGACTCTTGGAGGACAGTAGCTTTGTTCAGCTGTTCTCATATGGTCAGCGGTCCTCCAGGGCCGCCGAGCTTGAATATCACTATTAGTGGCCCGAGAGGCCAGTCACAGCTGGTCAGTACTGTCCCAAGCCTCGTAGGACGTTTTGGAGCTTCCCGTGACCAGCGCAAACATTGAGCGAGCGTTCTCGATATTATACTACAATAATCAAGTGTGAAAGAGATTGTGCAAAAGATGTAAATAAATTTTAGGTGTTTATCGTCTTCAGTGGTAGTTTACATTCGCAATTTCTTCCCCCGATAATCACCGTTTTTAGCGTCTGGACGGGAGAATTCACCGAAAAGCACCGGTATTCTAGAAATAAATAAAAACCGATAAACATCCGCCGATTTTTGCCATAAATAAACACCGGAAAGTATACACCCTCGTATTCGATGTCAAGATCTATCCGGAACACCACACGCAACTCCTCCCAAAAGAGGTAGGCTTTCGTGCACCCTACAAACACGTGTACCGGAGCTTCATTCGCGCCACACAGGTTGCAGTTCGTTGACCAGGGCACGAAAATTCCCCTCGCCTTCAACCACACCTTTACCGGCAGCACCTCGAGGTGGAGTCTCACAAAAAAGTCTTTGCTGGTCGCCGGGACGGGGAGTCTCCTTACCAGCATGAAGAGTCCTCCCGCGCCATGGGGTGTCGGGTTCATCCTGTAGACGGGTGGTTGAACCACGATGAAGAGCGTGTTCCGGTATAACTTCTTGCGGCTTGCTGTCTGAACATGGCCAAAAAAGGTTAAAGAAAAAATCAAAGATGTTTACAACTTCCTGTAACACCGATTTCGAGCGGCAGTTTCTGAGGAGGAGGAGGGGAGGTTATGCCTCTACTCCTGATTCGTACCCTCTCCTCCTCCTCCTCCTTCTTCTTTCACGCGCAAAACGCGCGTCGTCACGCGACGTTTCGGCGCGGTGCCGAAACGTCGCGTGATGGCTCGGCGCGGTGCGATTATGGGACGTTTCCCATAATGCACCGCGTGCGTGCCGAAACGTCGTGAGTTACGTTTCGGCACCGCGCCGGCGCGGTGCATTACGGGACGTTTCCCATAAAGCACCGCGCTGTTACGCCGACACCGACGCCGCTTCAAGCCGGAAACGGGTGCCTAAGAGCTGCGCTCTAAAACGGTATTGACTTGACGAATTTTGCGCGGAATCGCAAGCCTGCCCCGGACCCCCTTTGTGATTCGGCCTGTTGTGCTCACCATCCACTTGTCGAGGTATGGGTAGCCCAGATGGTGAAGGGCACTTTGGAAGACAAAATCCCGCTTCTCCTTAAATAGCAAGAAATGCTTCACATGAAGCTTTACGACCACGTGCACCAGATTAAATCCTCCGGCTTCCAGGCTTAAGAAGAAGTCCGTCCGCCGCGTTCGCTCCATCGACGTTCCCCAGATGAAGGCCGTCTAGCTGCGGTGGATCCGTTGGGCCGTTGGTTCCGTGCAGCATGCGGCCTGCACCCAGTAGAGAATCTCTGGATGGGACACGACGCGGAAAATGTATGCTTTGTTGAAAAGCGATAGGCGCCTGCCGAACTACAAAAAAGTTTAGCCTCCATGGCGTTTGTTTTAGACGCCACTCCTCCAGAGTACATGGTCGCCGATTGGAGCAGCCAGGTAGCTGCTCGCCGTCGTTGTTCAATCTATTCCTGCAAATGTTTTGGGCTTCAGTAGCCCACTCTCCGAGCCAAGCTCCGGTCGATTTCTAGTACGAAAACACGAGAAAAGGCTGCGACGTGCCTCAGAGCGGTGTCCACCTGTGCTTTGGAGGTGCAGATAAAAGCCACATCATCGGTGTAGGCGAGAAGTTTCAGGTGCTGATCTCCGAGTTGTGGCCCCTCTATAGACGTGTTTACCATAATGGCCAGGCAGAAGGCTGGACCCCTTTTGTTCGTACGGAGCGCCATTGGGGCAAGCGTCGCCGGTGGTCTGCGCGGTGGAACTCTTCGTGGAGAGCGTGGTCCAAGAAATCCAGGACAAGTCGCCAGTGGGGCTCGACAGGCTGCGACAGGAGCAAGCTTCGGACGGCGAGTGCGTTATTCTCCCGAGTACTGAAAGCGAGACTGGCCTGTGAAACCGAAGGTTGCGGTGAATTGTTTCAAGTATTGGAAGCACAGAGGGGAGTTCACGGTGTGCGATTGGTTGCTCCTTAAGGGGAGTCGCGTAGTCGTCCCAGCATCACTTCAGGGTGAAGTTCTCGTGTCCATTCACGAGGGTCATCAGGGCGTGAACCTCTGCTGCGCTGTCATCGCGCGATGCAGCAGAGGCTGGTTGCACTATCTCTCCACGGGGCGCGGTGCTGCCGGGGCGGAGATGCGCTCCGATAACAAACCGAAACTTAAAAACCCGTCGAATTTGTGCGGTTTTTCAGAAAGCCGTAAAATGCTTCCCGTGCCTTCTATCGTTCTGCAATTTGTTGATTTAGTGTTTTTTGACGATGCTGAGCAATTTTCTAATTGAAACCATGCCCTTAAACCCAATAATAAAAAAGTTAACTACGCAAAAATAATTAACAATTTAATTATCTCGGACTTCAATAATTTTCCTAAATAGGCCCCTGGCCCAGGACCAAAAAGACACAAGGCTTTTTTTGTTGCGACGCGTAGTTTTCGCGATATCGAATTTGTCCACCTATCGTGAAACACCCTATATATATATATATATATATATATATATATATATATATATATATATATATATATATATATATATATATATATATATATATATATATATATATATATATATATTAAAAATAGGGTTTGTACGGGAAAGAATTTGCAAATCATTTAAATTTTCACGTCTTCTTATTACGTTTAATAGTCTCACCGGTAGCTAAACAGAGAGCCATCTATCTATTTCATGATTGTACTGACGTAGGGGAGGTCCGTATTATTCCTTCTTATTTTATTAAAAAAATATATAAACGACTTCACGCGTACTGACGCTGTTAGTCGAGGACCGCGACCTTAAAAGGATTATAAAATGATTTTCTTGATTGGAATGTTATTAACCGTATTGTGTGCAGTGTAGTGCTATACAAACACACCAGAACATAAGGATAATGAGCCAAATTAATTAATTCCGCTACGATAAACAAAAATCGAAGCTTGAGGCCGGGTTTGTTGTTGAGGTGCTTTCTTGCAGTGTGGAGTTGATTTGGATTGGGAAATGGTGGGGGGGGGGGGAATTGCATATATTACGAAAATAAGCATTATAATCTGTAGATGCTAATTTTTTTTTTAGTTTTTATTTATGCATACATACTTTAATAGAGAAATGCTTTCGAAATTCAGTATACGCTAAAACTCAAGCTTTGAAAATCTCAATTTTTTACCCTTTATTTTTATATAACTACATAAACCTACTAGGAGAAAAAAAGGCCAAATCGAGCAAAGCTATGCCACATCATGGGTTTGGCTCTGTTCGCTTAACCCCAATTAAGAGCAGCAACGAACGCAGTTAATGAAACCAGCTGGTCTGCGCGACAATAACCCAAATTAAAATAAGAGTCATCTAAAAACCAATTATTTTAAATCGAAAAGCGATTTACACCGATACTAGAGGGTCGGCTCAAGTACCACAATCCAGATGCGCACTTTTTGCACACGCTAGAGAAAAGTTAATAAGTAGAAAATGTTCCTAGCTCTAAACATCCTGACATCCCCCCCCCCCCCGCACATTTCGTGTCCTGTACGCGGGTGGGTTAGCTGCAGCTGGTTTTTTTGCCCTTCGCTCAACACCCGAGGAAGCGCAGCGTTCGAACCGAGCGTCAGATCGCAGCTCTGGCCTGAAATGGAGACAGCCAAGGAAAAAGGGTCCGCCGTGCAAGCCTGGTACCTCGACGAAGCGGACAAGATGCTCACCGTGGAGGAACTACGCGACCAGTTGGGAGTCAGCTATTACCGCGTGAGTCTTGCCATATGAACGGGCCGCATGTGCGCGGGAACGTTCATGTCGACATTTTATTTGGTCTGTGATGGTGATTCACGACGCGAATATTTCGACGTTAAATAAAGTCCCTACGGCTTTATTCGCTTTGATGGACTAAAAAAGAAGCTCGGAAAATCAATTAAGACTGCTTACGTGTAGAAAGCGAAAGCATTCCTACAAGAAGCGCGGCACGTCTTGTGTTTTTTTTTTCACACAGCGTTTTGGTGGAGACATCACGGTCCCCCACGTTGCATTTGCGTTGCTGCGCTTTTCTTTGTGTTTTATTTCTGAGGCACGCCCGCTTTGACCTTGAGCGGCCCCGCCGACTTCCGTGACGAAGCATCTGATATGACACGTCACAGCCAATGAAAATTTAAGACTCATTTTGCTGCTAGAGACAACGCCGGCTTCGCTCCCTGAAAATAAACAAAAGCTTTCGCATTGAAAAAAAAAGATCGTCTTTTTTATTATTGTTTTGAAGGTAGTGGTAGCACAGCATGCGAAGCAGCGTTTGGCTAGAAGCGATCGCAGCGGCGCTATTTATGATGCCGTAACGACTACGGGGCCATAACCCTGGAAACGAGATATGCGAAAAAAAGTAAAAAAAAAAAAAGAATGAAAGACGTTTACAATTTTCTGTAATCCCGAATTAGAACACAGTACTTGAGGAGGAGGAGGGAAGGGTACGGAGGAGGAGGAGGGGAATAACCTCCTCTCCGTACCCTCCCCTCCTGTTTCCCTGCCATTTAGCGGTAAATTTTCGGTAAATTTCCCGCTCTTGAGGACGAGGAGGGGAAGGCACGGAAAGGAGGGTATGCCCCTCCCTCCTCCTCCATACCCTCTCCTCCCCTCCTCCCGTTCTTCTCCTCTCCTCCACCTCCTTTCCTTCTCCTCCTCCCCCGTCTCTGTTGAGGTATTTCAATTTTGCGATATAGCGTGCTAAACAATCTGATATACATATATATAGGATGTTTTTTCTTAAACTTAACAGATTTGTTTAAAATAAGCCGTGAAAGTTACACTTATGCGGTTTCTGCAGATGTGTTATACGACCAAGGGGACATAGTAGAGGAGGCTACTCGTAACGATCAGTCGGCTAATTAATTAAAATTCGTTAATTAACTTTTAATGATTGAGAATAGACATATGGTTCCAATTAGAAACCGTGCATTGTAAGGATCCATCTTTCATTATCTAGGCGGTAGGTGATCTTTAAGGAGGGTTTATTCTAAATCAATAAAAATGGTATTATTAGAATGATTAGGCGGATATAATGCGAGCACTATTCGTGCTTACATTTTATAGGGAAGATTAATCGAGATAACTTTGGTTGATATTTGAGCTCCTGGAAGCTGCTTTGTCTTTTAGAAAAATTACGGCCTATCTTAATCTGCCCTAATAACGTCTCATCATACAGTATAAACAACATTTGATCTGCTCAGTTTATCTCTTCAAATCTAAACATTTCCGAAGTGCACTCATAAGAGGAAGTCAAGGCGACGCATTGAGGAAATTATACACTGGCTCACTTCGTCAACCTCGACACTCACTTCTCGGTATGAGTAGAAAAGGGAACGTCCTACAACTCTTGTTTGCGACGTAACTTGGTGTATATACGAAGAAGCTTATGAGGATCCGTTTCAAGAACAATCTATCCGTTTAATTTTCGTGTCATAACCCCTTTAAGGCGTCTCACGGTTGAGAATGAGCACTTGGAAGTTGCCGACGTTAATGGGAGCGTGATCAGCATTTGAGAAATCCACCCTGTGTTCTGGTACAACAAGGGGTCGGACGTGTTGAACGCTTCGAGGGCGCTTTTTGACCGTTTCCATCATTTTTCAATTTGTGTTGTTAGAACTGGCAACACAAATGGCTAACCCAAGGCCTGGTTCTTCTCGACATCCTCTGCGTAGAAGTCCAGAATCGTGTCTTCGGTTGTATGGTCTTGGAGACGGGAGGCTTGTGGCATCGAAAGAACGTACCTAAAAAAGTTAGAACCGTCTCGTGTTTTGTAAACCTTGCTGTCAGCTGCTTGTTCAAGTAGTCGAGGAAAGGCCCGCATATGTGAATGCGGTAGAATGTCTCCGACTTGGTTAAGCCATTCATGTTATCTCGGAGACTTGGTAGCTGTATCTTTGTGTCGAAAACCTCCGCCGCTTTCGTGGCTTCATCAAAGACGTTTCGGAACGCTTTCTTGCCCGTTCTGCCACATCTGTCTTTGTTGCTGGTCTTACATCTTTCGCAAAAGAAAAAGCCTAAGGCAGATCAATAGACACGGCCTGCAGTGCTTTCAAAAGGTGTAGTGTCAGCGCTAGAGCCTTTGCCATTACGAGCAGACCGATCAAGAAGGTGCTCGAAGACACTGCTACAGCAGAAGTGTTCCCGAGAAGCGCCCCTGAAGTTACACTCTATTTTAACTGCTGGAGAGTAGCACCAATAGATCTCAAAAGCTCAAATATTGTCATTTTGGAATCATGCCTCTCCACCCATTTCACAAAGTGAAACGAGGCACCTTTTCCGGGATTCCGAGCAAAGAGGTTCAATTTTGTCCTCCAATAACTTACCTCTGTTTGCGGAGTTCCGAACAAATGAGCATATCTCCTTGATGGTGTTCATACAGATTCTTATCTCGGACACTGTGGATGCACACAGCACAAATTTGAGACAGTGGCTTTGCAATCTAAAAACAATGCCGATGGCTAGTCTTTTAATATAAAAGCTGAGACGCCGTTGAGACATCCTGACATTGCTACCGCACCGTCATATCCTCGCCTCTCAAATATCACAGATTTATTCCAACATTGCTTATAAACTTGATTATATCTTCCGAAGGCTTCTGTTGAGAACACGGACTTGAGCATATCCAAAACATTCTTCATGAACTTTGCCATCATGTACATACCGCACATAAACATCTGTTCAAATCCTCCTATATCCATGCTTTCATCAGCCAGTACGCTTAAAGCCTGGGTCTCATCGACACCCTTGGCGATGCTGTCTTATATAATTTTTCTACAAATATCGATTACCTAGTTTTGAATATGAGGGCTGATGTTAGCGTTGCGTTCGCTGGAGCCATGGCAAAGTGAGCTTGAAGGAAGCTATCGGCTCATTACCCTCTCATGCGTAATAATTTGAAGTTCCCATCGTTTTCTTCAGGGTCTTTGTCAAAAGCCAAAGGCACTGCGTCATTATTACCCCTCAGTGTAATGCCTTGTTTTCCAGAGAAGACGATGGCATCTCCACAGGCACAAGACTGTCAGTTACGTTCCCCCACTTGTTTTCTTTGGTTGTCTACCTGGCTTAAAATGTTGGGCTTGCTTCAAGGGGTTGCATGAAGAAAGTTGTCGACGAACACCTGCGCGTCCAAGTAGCGCTTGCTTGTTTGGTGAGCGCTTAACACTTCGATGGCGTTCTTTCAGTTTCTGAAAAGGGACATAGTAAGTGCGCCAGGCTTGACATGGTGCCCTTTGCCCAAGGTATCTTGACCAAAAAGCACGAAACCTCGGCAGGAAACTTCAGAGCGGATGTGCGAGTAGGCCAGCCAAGGTCATGTTTGCAGACAACTCATCTAGAACTTCCACTTCCAGCCATTTCCAGACTGAACATGTGAAAACGTTTAGTTGCTTTATGGGGTCCATGGCTTGGTAAGCTGGTCACGTTTTTGTCATGCTGCAAGAGCCGATAGCAAACATGCCCGCTGAGCTAGATCTCTCCAAGAATCCTGCATAGTATGTTTTTTTTAAATCATTAACTGTCCTATGAGCAAACCGGCGTTATCAGCTTTTGAAGGCGCGCCAAACGGCACCTGAACTCCCCTGTCCCAATGGAGCGAAGCCTGTCGTCTGTAGCAGCGAATGGATGGATAGGCTCCGATTGGCTGGCGCGTGTCATAGTTTCAAGGAACGAGGCTCCCATTGGCTCTCGCGTGGCGTAGTTCCAAGGGACGCCACCAGAGAAGCCCTCTCCATAACGGCGGATCGGCCCGGCCGCCAGTAAGAGGGAGCGGCTGGCCGCAGAGCCAGCAGAGCTCGCCCGGGCACACTCCGGAGAGGCTGCACGGCCGAGCTCAGAGCGGCGAGGCCACTTGACGAGAGCGCGCGCTCGGCCGTCGGCCGCAACCTCGACAGTAGCGAAACGTGGCCATTCACGCCAGTACGCCGCAGACGAACTAAGGGAGCGGAAGAACGACATTCATGCTTTCGCATGAACAACTCATAAGAAGTGCCTAGGTGTCCTCGGAATTTTTTCTTGAGTAAGTAAGTGCGCTATGTGTACAGTTATGGTATAGAGTACTATGCAAGTCCTCAAGATGGCGTCACGCACATGGATGCATTTCAGCGCCGCGGCGTGGTCCCGAAATCAAGCTGGGAACTTGCGGGACTCAGAAAACCTATTCTGCGGCTATAGGGCTGTTGCATATTCGAGCGCCGCCAAGCGTACGCGCCATGAAAAGGTCACCGACGTTCTATATGAATAGCTTGTCAACTTACTTTAATCTAGTAACGTGGAGTGTGGTGTCAGAGTTCGAAGCCAACTTGGGATCAAATGCATTTGACGCGAGTGCTGCGTCAACGCTCGGCACGAAATCGAATACAATCACAGTCTTCGCAGATGAAGGTCTTCCTTGGATGGATGGATGGCTATACGCTTTGTAACGGGCGGTAGTTTGCGCCACCTAGCAGACTAAATATGGCGACCAGCAGTGTTGCTCGATGGGGTTTTAAAAAAGGTATATTACATTGTGAAGGGACGCGTACTCATTAAACTTGTAGTCCAGCTACCATGCATCCTTCGTGTTGAAGGTAATCCGAGCTTCGCTTGCATTTACACTGATATGTTTAGCTTGAGTGTCAACCCTAGATTCTCGGTAGCTCGCCGGTTGTTTGTCCAAGAAATGCGGAGAGCAGACACGACTGCATAATCGGCACCGAAGTATTTTCTTCAGTTTAAGTTCAGAAGCCACCGGTATCGGGTCGGCGGTTGACTGATGTCGTATTAGCATGCTGCATCTACATTTTTCCTCTTTGGCAGCGTTGGTCGCCCACGCGCTGTTTCAGCGTTTAATTTACTAGTTTATATCTAGTTGTTTTCGCAACCCCAACAGTGCCATGTTGGCAGGTTTGTTTTCGTTCTTGAATAAGACATGGAACGCCAAAATAACCCCCTTCAATTAGAAAAAACAAACAAAAAAACATCGCTTAACATTGTCGATACGACTTAGTATACCGTATATCATTTCCCTGCGCAAGTGTTATAACCTCACAACTTCTAGCAGTCCACTCAGGGGGAAGCTGACGTCTCGAAGTGAAGAGGAAGCATTGCACTTTGGTTCGGGAGGCGTTTTGCCACTCTGCTTTGGATTAGTGGATTTATTGGAACCAAAACGCGCGTGTATAAAATAACACTTTCCATTAACCACTGTCTTTGTGGCCATTTGATAAGATGGGATGCTTTTAACACGTCAAGGATATAAATTTCTACACCTTATTGCAACGATTAAGGCTTATTCTGTAGCCAGCAGTAAAACTAACGTTTTTCTTTTTTTGTGAAGATCTAAAATTTGTTTTTTACGTATCAAAGTGGAGTAACCAAACTTAGTTTTCCCTACGTGTAAACTGCAATCTAGAAAAAAAAGTTTTTTTAGACATGTTTATTTATTTGTTTTTCTTTATTTATTATTTATTTATTTACCCAATTGGGTAAATAAATAAATGGGGGGGGGTTACATACGCCAAACATTACATGAATACACACAAATATCCCACAAAAAAAAATATGCTGGACAGCAGCAAGCCCACACATGTTGATAGGCTATCCACGCCAACAGGTGGGACGGATTCGCTGAACGTATTCCGAAATAGCAAGGCGGTAGTGGTATAGTGCCAGCAGACAGGACCCCCTCCGACTGGTGTGTTTACCGCATCCAAAGAAGTGATCTCTCGATTTCCGCCTGATGACGTCATACAAGTGACACGCTGTCGCCGGTTGCAATCCTGGCGGTGTCCCAGCAGCGGCGGTGGATAGGGCAGACGGCCGTTCTGCTGCAGGTCACTCTCCAGCCTGACAGTCCACGGAAGCTTCAACAGCCAGGAGTTGGGACGCCGCAACGACGGCGACATTCGCGTTCGCTCGCGATTTTGGCTGGAACTTCTACGGTCAGCCACCGGGATCGCGACATCCGACAGCGTGACATTCTGACTTTTGTGACGTCATTTGTTGCCACTTTGGAACCACCTTTTCGATGCATGGGAGGCATAAGACGCTAAACAGACCAGTCGCAGACGCGCTCCAGGCACCTATATGTGACCTCCGGTGGATTTCCTACGTTCCCCAACAGAGGTCAGAGCGGGGCATGGATTGAACAGAAAAGCTTCTTCAACCTCCGGCTGGAATTCGGGCTCAGTCAGTGAGAGGGATGGATGGATGAATGGATGCCTATTGCTGTACCTTTTATAACGGGCGGTATATCTTGCGCCACCTAGCCTAAGCTAAGACTGCGGTGGAAGCCACGTGTTCGTTGGACCAGTCATACTTCTTTTTTTTTTTGCCACGTGATCACGCTCTCGCCCATACCAACGCGCAGAGTAGTCGGGTCAGGTGATAAAAATAAATTTGACAACATGATGGCGCTTAAGACAAGGACACAGGGGAGACTAGACAGCACGGAACCCAACAATCTGCATTGATAAAAAGAAGGCGGCTGATTGTTCCGGCGGGCACATAGCTCCCACCGCAGTCTCATCTTAGGGCAGAACGGAGTACGGCCGAATGCTGACGTAATACACAAAACCAACATGCCCCCCCCCCCCTCCCCATGGTTGCCGGTAGGTAGCGTAGAAAAAAGTAAAAAGTTCATTGTTTCCTCGGAGGTGTTGACTCGCTTTGCAAGTACTGCCTTCTTTTCTTTCTTTTTTGTGAAAAAGGGGGGGGGGGAGAGGCTTGCTGGCAGGCACGTAGCCTGGGGGGTGGCCCATGGGGCCCGGGCTCCCTCCGAAATCCTCCAGTTTGCTGGGACCTCCTCTCCCCCTCCCCCTCATACAGCATTTTGTCATAAGCGGCCCTCCCCCCTCCCCCCCCCCGAAACAAAATCCTGGCTACGTGCCTGCTTGCTGGTATGAACATTTCTGCCACATCAGATTGATTCGAAATGTTATAAAATGCCAGTTAGAGTACGAAAGCCCAGTGACTTTTGTTGTAACTTGTCTGACGTTCTCTGGAGTATAAGCGCCTTAAATATATAAGATGAATCAACCCTACTTATATGAGATACAAAAGGGTTTGGAAAGGCCAGGATATTTGTCCTTTAACGTAATAACCACTCGCCAATTAAAGCGTGCATGAGAAACGGAACCGTCACGCGTGTTGGTGCGGAGTAAAGAACCCTTTTATGCGCGAGGGCGTGGGCGAAAGTTATACCCTTTCAATGGCGCAGCCGGAATCTTCAATTGTGACATTCCAATTGCGTCAGGAATCAAGAGTCCTCTAAACTACAATGTCTAGAATGAGTTTTTGACTGCCGTGTTTAGCGTCCTATCCCGCCCGTGGTCCGGAGGTGACAACAATTGACGTCACACAAGTCGCCGGATCGTGTTGTCGGATGTCGCAATCCTGGCGGTTGAATTTAGAAGACCCGAAAAAAGTAGAGACGAACGAAAGTGTCGCTGCGGCGTCAGCGACACAATTCCTGGTTCCTGATACTTCCGCGGACTGTCTCAAGTTGGAGAGCGCCCTGCAGCAGAACTGGCGTCCGCCACATCCACCGCCG
The DNA here is from genome assembly GCA_037355805.1 of Ixodes ricinus. NCBI lineage: Eukaryota > Metazoa > Arthropoda > Arachnida > Ixodida > Ixodidae > Ixodes > Ixodes ricinus. The sequence continues at coordinate 23,539 of JAZHYW010063091.1, forward strand.
CTGTTCTGATACCGCCAGGATTACGACCGGCGACAAGAGGACACATTTGTGAGGTTACCAGGCGAAATCTGTGGGACCGCTTCTCAGGATGCGGCGAGCAGACCCATCAGAGATGCGTTCCAGACAGCATGGTCATGGCGTAAAAGTTCGAGGCTATGCGCAGAACAAGTCGTCTGCTTCTTTTTCAGGGGCTGCGGTGACGTCAGAACGACGCCGAACTCTGATTGGCTCTGATTGAAGGATAGAGGGTAGAGCTCAAAGCAAGCTAGCTGCCTTGAGGTCTACCCACTATCCTTCAATCAGGGCCAATCAGAGTTCGGCGTCGTTCTGACGTCACCGTAACCTCTGCAAAGGAAGCAAACGAACATGCGCTCCGAATTACTCCGTGGCAGTTGACTTCCGTCCATTTGAATACATATTTTGTTCGCTTTCTTTTTTTAAAAAGGCCACGTCTAGAGCGGACGGAGAGGCTCGCCTGGCAGCCGTCATGAAAGAGAAAGGCTGTGATAAGATCGACGTCACCCCGATGGACCCTTTCAAGCCCGACAGTACAATAGTGGTAAGTAATGCCACGATGCCGTTGTTTAGTTTTTGTTTAATCAGCCAGAGAGCGACTTGCTCACTGTTTTTTGTGAGACCAAGTTGTCGTTTTGGTGTGTGTTAATTTTGACTTAGCTGGGCTGAGAAACAGTTACTAACATTTTATTCACTACCGGAAGAGAACATAAATTAAAGCGCTCGCTGATTTTTTTTTTACAGCCGACACTTTAATTAGTGTTATACTATGGTCATTGTTATCCCAAACTCAGACGCGCAACTTAACATTTGTGTTAAGCTGCTCTTGGAAGCAGCGTTCTTCATTGGTGAAGGATCACTGCGCTTCTGTGGCCTGTAAATGTACTTCAGTTGACCGAACGTTTGCTTTACTGCTGCAAATGCAGTAGAACGTACGCCCACATTTCATGACACAGACGCCGGGCCTCTTGCGTCATATGTGATTCCACTGGGTCTTACTGACGTTGCATATGTCAGAGGTAGGGTCCGGTTGTCTTTAGCAGACATTGTTGAAAAAACAAACACAGATGCCTCCAACTGCGTAGCCGGCATCTGCTTCCTGATTTCAATTACTGTCAGATGGTTCTTTCAGCACATAAGTAATTTAGCCCCATGTTGCAAAAAATAAACAAAAAACGTTTATATTGCGAGCCAAAAACATACTTTTTGTGTAAGGCTCGTGAAAAGAAACTTTCAGCCTTTCTACTCTGGTGAAGAAGGGAGAGCAACGGAGCTGGAATATCTGCCGCCGTCGCTCATAGATGGCGGTAGCTGTCCAGAGCTTTGTGTCGAGATTCATTTGTCCACGGACACGAAACTGAGGAAACTAGCGCTTAACAGCTCCACTGTAATATTAGGCTCCTGAGAAAATAAGTCACCTGCGTTAAGTCTTTAACTTGAACTCTTGCGCAGCGATTTCAATGGGCGGAACGGCCATTGAAATCACGGCGAAATCATCGAAAGCATGGCGAAAAAGTTCAAGTACGTTCAATCTTTAATCATGAAATATTAACTAGCCCAAACTTCTACTTTATTCAAGTACGCAACTGGCCGTCTTCTTCCGCGCGAAAGAGTCGTCCCCATGACAACCAATCGCTTTTATGGACGAACGCTCGAACGTAGCGTCGGGAGCATGGTAGGAAGCTTCTGGATGCTACACGACACGAATAGAGGTGAAGCCGGAAGAGACTTCCGGTTTGGAGAGACTCGCGCCCAACTGCGACCAAAAACAAACTACACCAAGGGACGCTATTGGACCGAAAGGACAGATGACTTGGCGCCAACAGCTCTTTCGGTCACCCTTGGTGGCGTTTTCCCCGGCCGTGACCTCTGCTTCCGGTTTCTTGGGATTTTCTCGTTCGGCTGGTTTGGAACGGTATGTCGCTTCCTCTTTTTCCTACCTCCATGGCATGAAGCCAGCAACTGCAGACGCCGTCTTTTGAATGCCATCTGCTACAGTGAACGTCGCAACACTGTGCGGGGAGCAAGTCGTCTTCTTCTCGCGCGGGAATCGCGGTGACATCAGATAAACGCCAAGCTCTGATTGGCTCTGATTGAAGTATAGTGGGTAGACCTCAAAGAAAGCTGCCTTGCTGTCTACCCACTATCCTTCATTTAGAACCAATCAGAGCTTGGCGTTCTGACGTCACCGCAACCGCTGCAAAAGAAGCAAGATGAACTTGCGGTCCGCATAGCCAAATTCGGACGCGCCGCTGTCGAGCTCGACGCTGAGAGCGAGAAGCGCTTTCCATGGTAACCCTTCGCGGTTCCGACAAGGCTTGGTGCACGCTCGGGCCTGAGATTATAATCACCAGTTTACCAGCGAATCGGAGCGAACTGCTGTCTTTTTGGGAGCCTATAGACGCTTTACAGCAGCTGTGCATGGGCGCCGCCATAACTGACCTTCAGTTTTTGTTCCCTCTTATTCCGTTCGCTTGACTTCATCATTTCCACAGCAGGACAGGTTATTACCATTTTAAGTGTTACTGTGTCCTTCCCCCAGCATAGGCCGTTGTGGAGACGCGTCAACGCCCGCCTCAGTGGTTCGGCATCTCAGTAAGACAAGAGAAGGGCGGCTATGGCGGCTCAATCTGGCGCGTGTGTAAAGCGTCTTGCCGCGTTGATAGTAGACGGCATTCGGAAGGTGGCACGACTGTAGCTGGCTTCAGATGGGGCGTTCGCGTGTGTGTCTATTGACATTCGGGGACAATGAACGTATTCTATCGTGTGGAAGAAGGCAGTGTTGTGGCGAGATGAGGTGCGCACGTACTGGTACTCTTTCGCCATGCTTTTCAATGGGCGGAGCGTGACGAAAATGTTCAAAATAAGGACGTAACGCACTTAGCTGATTTTCTCCAGCACCTAATATTTTGACGAGCCTTACACGAATAGCATGATTTTTTGGCCAGGCGGCTGTTTTTTCCCCTGGAACGCGGGGCTAAAGTATCACACCGCCGTTGCTTCCATATACTTGTCTGAAAGCTGACACGCTTCAAAAGTTATGCCCGATTTACATGGTGCGATTCCGCGGCTGCAGAAAAAGTGTGGTGAAAGCTGCGGCGCAACGCCACAGCTGCGAAATCGCAAGCAGAATTGCACCATGTGAATCGGGATTCAGTCTCTCTACCGTAGTTGGAATTGGGGTATGGGTATGCTTATACAACCTGAACTTAGTCTGCCTCAAAGGGCGACTTGTCTTTCAGCTGTAGATGAGCAATTTAGCCAGTGCGATACCAACGCTGGCCTTGTGTCTTTAACGTGCATCACGCAGTAGTGATACACGACCGCACGCCTATACAATGCCCATCCAGATCAATACGAGCAGGGGTGAAAATTGATGGAAAATGTCTTTAGTAATAATAACAACAGATGAAAGAAACACCAGGGCCAGGTCAGCTGGGCTGAAGCCGTCGGTACTGTCCTGGGGTGGGGGATGGGGATTAATTGAAGTGAGTCAGGTGAGCCCCCTTAATGAAGTGAAGGAGGGAGTCGAATAATTATTTTCGATGAGCCGGATGGTATGGTCCATTCTACCAAGCTCTTGGGTCGTTGATCCTAGTGAATGGTTTGTAAAATTTCTTCTTTTTTCTCAGAAATACTCATGCAGTCCCAGTAAACGTGATTTTATGGGGCCACGACCTTGCGGTGTCGGCAAAGAATTTCGTCCATGCAGTCTGCGGGGTCTGCGTTTTCTTGGTTGTAACTTTTCAGTCGTTGCTTGTTCCAAACGTACATTGCAGCACGTTTAGGTACCATGGCGGTTTCCGTGTACAGTCGCCTGAAGCAGACACTGTCCCATCGGGAGTAGGGTCCATCCGTGCAAAGGGTGTGAGTCCGCTTTTCTGAGCGCATGGAACCTCTCTCGGCGCTCTGTCCGCTCATCGTCCTTGAGGGCTGTAGGGTCTTGTCTTTCCGAGGAGCACGTGAGGCCACCATAGCCGGAATAAGAGGAAGGAAAAGGGAGCATGACCCGTGCTGCGGCATGTGCTGCCTCGATCCTAGGAATGTTTTGGTGGCCTGGGATCCGCCTCACACTAAGCTTTGCTGTCTGTTCATGGTACGTGCTTTGATGGCCTTTGCAGTCTTGTTTGAAGTGGATGGGTTCCTGCATTCTTTGTATGCGGCCTTAGAGTCCGTGTAGACGAGGCACTCTTGTTGAGGGTTTGAGCCTTCCACTGCCATAAGAATAGCCTTGAGTCTGGCTTCTCGAGAAGCAATGGACTCGTTTAACTTCAAGATGGCCAGATCCCCTTGCTGTTAACTGTCGCCAAAGCTACGGCGTCCTTGGAGACGGCCGCATCCGAGTAATAAACAATCTTTGCCGATTCTACTACGGTTAGCGCTTGTTTGAGATGGCCGATTGCTGGTACATTTTCTATTTTTTTGTTCTTTTCCCATATTTTGAGGGATGGGCTTTGTCTTTGTAATGAAGGTATCTTTCCAATGCGGTGATGCAGTTTCTTATAGGTGGGTGTCGTACTGACATCCTAGCTTGTTAAGGATCTTTCTTTCGCGGGTGGCTTTTGTAGTCTCAACACTTGGCTTAGTTCGTCCTCTGCCGCAATTTTGTTCAGCCTGCTGATATCGGCGATTTCAATCAGATCTTCAAGTTTGGTGCACTTGGGGAGCCCAGTGATGAGCCTTTTGGCGTTGTTGTTCAAACGCTCTAGTCCGTCCTTCTGAGCCCTAAAGAGGAGAAAGTAATTCCACCTGTACATTGTTTTTGAGACAAGCAGGGCACGTACAAGCCTTCAGTCGGCATGTTCTTGTGCCCACACATGATTTGCTTGTCACCTTGTTGATTGTTCCAATGGTGATCTTCCATGTCTTTCTAATATAATCGTACCATTTGGTCGCTTGGCCGTCTTCTTGGCTAATCACGCCAAGAATCTTGACTTCCGGGGCCCTTTGAATGGTCGTTCCGTTTACCTAAAACCGCATTTAGCCGCATCAGTCTCTGCCCATTTTGTTGGCTGCTATGACATACTGTGTCTTTGCGGCAGACATTTTCATATTCATGTTCTCCAGAAAGCAGGCTATTGTGTCAAAACCGCCGTTCAGGTAGTGTTGCTGCAGTACGATGGTTGGGGCAACTGACCACAACGTAAAGTCATCGGCGTAGATGGTATAATTTAAGCATTCATGCTTGCCCAGTTTGAATGCAGGGTCTGCCATCACCATGTTAGAAAGCGTGGGGGATATTGCTGCGCCTTGTGGTGCGCCTCTGGTAAGGACAGTCGTCTTCCCTTCTGTTCTGCCGACTTGCACAGAAAATGTTCGCTCAGTTAAGAATCACCTGATGAACTGTAGGAATTTTCCCTTGAGGCCTCTTGTAATGGCCCCTTGAATCCTGCCCAGGGAGGTACCGAGTCGAAGGCCTTTATTACACAAATTGCCACCATTGTCTTTGGTCTGTTAGAAGGTTGTTTGAACAGCACGTCTTTGTGAATGAGGGCTATGTTGTCCATTGTGCTAAGGCTAGGTCTGAAACCGGTCTGAAATTGAAAGTAAGCGGGAGATTTGTTCTTGTCTTTGTTCTCCAACATCCAGGTGATCCTAGCTAGCACCATCCTCTACACAATCTTGCACATATTTGAAGTAAAGGTATTGGTCTTAAGTTTTTCAGAGAATCGAGCGGTTTTCCCGGCTTCGGGATGGGAATCACTGTTGAGTGTTTCCACTCTTCCGGGATTTCTCCGCTTTCCCAGACCTTGTTGAAGACTTCGAGCAGCTGTTCTTTCTTCTCCGGAAGATTACGCAAGGCGGCCATGGTGATTTGATCTGGGCCTGGTGTCGTGTTTCTTGCCTTCGCTAGTGCCGGGACTAGCTCCCCCGTGTTAAAGGGAGCGTCCATGGGTGTCGCTTCAGAATACTCTAGTTTGTCCTCCAGTGCAAGCCCGTTTGTTGTTGTCAGAAGGGAAGAACTGAGAGCCAGCGGCGTCCGCCAGTTCTTGCTCCGATATCCCCAGCCTGAGTGCGATGCTCTCACCTGTCTTCTTTGCCTTTTTCTTATTGTTAAGACCCTTAAAATTTCTCCACATTCTTTTTGATCTGGTCTTCTCGTTAAAACTGTGGCAGTGTCTCTGCCAGCTTTGTCTTTTTAGCTGAATCGTGTACTCTTTAGCCTTTGCAGAGGCTGTATGTATTGAACTTAGCTCTCAGGACTTTGTTCTTCCTGTTCTTTCGATATCGTTGTTGCGCTTGTAGCCTGCTGGCTCATAGGTTAAGGAAATGAATGTCCGGATCCGGGGCCTCTTCCTTGACGTTGTAAATTTTGGTTGAAGCTCTGAGGGCTGCGGAGATCCTGCTTTGGATGCTCTGTTCTTGGTATTCTCTTTCGAAGGTCATCCTGAAGCATTCCCACTTGATAAATTTTGTCTCACTCGTTAATGGCCTTTTAGCAGCGAGGGTAATCTTTGTTGGAACGTGGTCGCTTCCCATCGCATCTGGCAGGGTCTACCATTGGATCCTTGTATTGTATGAACACAAGTCAATTCCGGTGAAGTTTCCCGTTTGTTGTTTCCGAACCTGGTCCTGGATTGTTTTTTGTTAGTTGGCGGAGTTGGGCTCTTTTAAAATGCTCTTTTAGGCTGTCTTCCCTCTGACTGTTCTCACGGTAGCCTAAGGTTTCTGTCCATGCCTTGAAGTCGTCCGCGATGATGAGATGCTCCTTTTTCCTCTTTTTACTGGCCAGATCGGTGATCCAGCTCATGTCGTCAGCGTCTTCCTTACAAGGTCTTACATAAGCATTTTTTACAATGCATGACATCTTCCTGATTCGAATTCTCACCGCAATAACCTCCCGAAGTTCATTGCAGACGTGAGTGGTGTCAATTGCAGTCTGAGCCACCTCTTCTCTGACGAACGTGGCTGTCGCTCCTCATGGTTGACCGAGGTCCAACGTTTTCTTCTTGAATATGATAGTGGGGAGTTTATATGTTTTATAACCGGTGATCTTGGGTTGAATCATGTCCACTTCTTATAAGATGATGACTATTGGGGTGTTCTCTTGCATGCGTTCGAGTTTCAGTTTTAGTTGCGCCATCTTGTTTCGCATTCCCCTGCAGTTCCGTTGTAAGGTCCATGGGGGTTCTTGAGCCGTCTTTTGCGTGTCTTGTCCCTGTTCAGTGTCCTCCATTATGGGCCCGGATTAAATTGTTGCCAGTTTCTCAGAGTCTTTCTATTATGGCTTCGAGTTTGCATAGGCGCGCATCTTGCGCTCGGTACCGTGCTTACATTGCCGGATGAAGACCTACAGCGATCGGCTGCTCCAAGATGAAGCCTCCTTGCTGGCTACCCCCTGCCATGTCGGCCCAAGAGCGAGTCTCTCCTGCTGTTTGTTGGCCATTCTTCTCTTGCTTCTGGGGAAGCTCCGGCCACGTTTCCATGTCCTCCGTAGCCGGGGGCTACTTTTTTGTTTTCCTCGGTGGAGCGTTCTTGTCTGAAGAGGGTGGGATGGTTCGCTTAGGACAGTTCCTATCATGCAGCTGGATGGTTGCCTCCACAATTCCTGCATTTTGGCGGTTGGGTGCACTCGTTGCTTTCGTCGTGTTCGTGCAGCATTTGCCACAATAGCTGTTTTCGCTGGGGCAAATGTCTGCACGGTGTCCAAATCGGTGGCAATTGAAGCACACAAGTGGTTTGGGCCTGTATTTGTGCACTTTGTAGGTAAAATTGCAGAAGCGCACGCAGCGTGGCCTTGTCGCTCTCTCAAACGTAAGCAACAGAGTGGGTCTCTTCGGACCAAATAAATGGGCTTGGATAATCTTGTGTGTTCGGCAGGACACTTCCTACAAAAGTGTTTCGTCTGTTTCCTCCGTGATGTTCTTGAAGTATACAATGCCCTTGCATTGGTTGGGATTTTTCCCTCTTACTGCCTGGAATTCCATAGCTCCGTCAGAGGTGAAAATTTCCTTGAATTCAGTGAGCTCGTCTGCGGTGGTTGTGCCTTACGTAATTGCAGCGATCGCGTTCCCCTTTCGGTTGTACTTGAGGGTAAAAGTTTCCAGATGTTTAACTCCCGCTTCTGCAGCGGCGGACTTGATTTGCCTGGGAGTGAATTTCATAACCTTCCTTTTGCGAGTTGGGCGGAAAACTACTGCCTGCGTCTTTGGTTTGCCACCAGCTTCGGGCACCGCCGCTCCTCTTTTTGTTGAACGCTTTTCCACTTCTTGTGAATCTTCTACCGACATTTTATTGACGGTGGCAGAAGTCGTTGACTTGCCTTTCTTTTTCATTTGAACATTTGTTAGTTGAGGTTTCTTGTACTGCTACCTTAATGGCGGTCTTTGGTTGTTTTGCCTTCAGTTTTTTGTATATTACCATTTTGAAATCTGCCAAATCATCCGCGGACTTGTGGTCCTCTACCATCTCGATTTCCTCTGAATAGGTGGCTATGGGCTCGTTTAATCGCTTCTCTCATCGCAATTACTCCGCGAGGTTGCTTTCTCTTGTGGTTCTGTTCTACTGTGAAAGCTTCGAAGGATTCCCAATCCTTTTCCCGGAATTTTTTTATCATAAACTGAAGTTTTTGTTTGTTTCGATTCTCGAATAAAGTAATCGAAATCTTCTTTCATTGTGATGGAGTTCGAGATGGAGCCCTTGCTCTTGAGGCCAATTTTCAAGTAAGTGTCGCTTACTCTGTGTACAATGAAGTTGCTGCCCTGCAGGTGTTGATTTGCTCCAGGTTCACTGTTTGAGCAGGAATGCCATTCGCCGAAGCTGTAGACATCCCTCGATATTTTTGCGACTGCAGTACTTACGTTGCTGGCACGGCGCCAATAGATTTCTCGTCGCCAGCGGCGGGCCCGTTGTGTGGCGGTCCTAGTGGCATGGCTGGGTTGCGGTCCGGTGCCTTCACCTTGTATTCTGCTACCTGGGTCATGCATGTGCTGTCGTTAATTGGCGTAGACATCGTCTGCGTAGCTGGGGTTCTCTGCTGTCCCCGGTCCGGAGTTGTAGAAGGTCGGCCCCGCGAGCGTGCGAGCTGAACAACCTCGGTGTTCCGTACGCCGCTGAGCGTGGGCAAGGCAAAGTGTTAGAAGAGAAAAAAAAATGAATGCGGGCAGGGCGAATGGAAGAGCGCTTCACAGACACGTCCGCTCGCCATCAGCTCATCGTTGTCTTTTTCGGGTGGAGATTGAACCCAGGATCTCTGGGTTCGGCAGCGCGAGCTTTCGCTCTACGTGCTCCGAGCTTCTGTGCGCTAGCCCACTCGGCCACCGAGCTGAGCTGCGCTTAGAGTATCGGCACTCTGTTCCCCGACATTGTTGTGGGTGCCGCCGTTTTGGTTCTTGTGCAGAGCAGACGCAACTGTTGATCGTCATATGATTCAAAAGTGCGACTTCTTCAGCATTAGATTCGATGTTAGGAAGCTTATGTAATATTGCTTTTCTCTATCGCAAACTGTTTAGACATTTGTTGAGGACGGAAAAACGTTTCCTGCGGTTTTAGATAAACCCTCAGGCAACTGGCAACCATGATTTTAAGCTACAATATGGCCAAGTGTCGTTACTCTGAAGCGTAGCTTATTTAGTGGTGCTACCCTTACCGTGGTGGGAAAAGGCTTTGTGGCAGAAGTGCATCAATCGTATGCCCACCTTAGCAAATCTAGACTATCAGACGACGTGCGCACACCAGATGGCAGTGCCCAACCTAAAGACCCTTAAAGGGATTGTCCGATGATATCCAGAAGTTACCATAATTTCGCGCTGGTAATGTAGAGAGGGCCTATATATAAAAAGACGCGATATTTATTTCATCAAAAAACGCCCCAATATTCATTAAATCAATTATGAACATCCATGCGAAATTTCAAGCAAAAAATCACAGGTACGCGTGGCTGGTCATCGTCGAGGTATAGAGCTTCCCCAATACCGTGAATCTTGTTTTTCTTAGGACGAAGTTATTTTACTTTGACAGCAGTCAAGAGTTGTCGTGTCTCTTAGTGGCTTTTTTGCATGATGTTACGCCAGAGCTTCCGCTGTTGCCAACAAAAAGTTTGTGTTTCGCGGGTGCAATATGAGCAGTTACCCTCCTGACGTCACAGGTCACGTCACCGGTGACGTCACTATAGGAAACACGTGACGTATGGCGTCACGTGTGACGTCACGCGATGTCAACGCGTCTAACATTGCCAATATTCCCTCTAAATGTAGCGGGAAATAGTTTTCGCTAAATTTGGCAATAAAATTTTCCGGCTAAATTTAATGGAAAATTTCCCCGCTAAATTTAACGGAAAATTTCCCTGCTAAATTTAGGGGGAGGAAGTGGGCTTACCCTCCCCTCCGTACCCTCCCCTTCTCCTTTTCATAACCTGAGCTCTAATTCGGCGTTACAGAAAATGATAAACGTCTCTAAATTTTTTAAAGCTTTTGTGCCGGATAACATGAGGCTTAGGTTGTTGCCGGCTCATCAAAATTAGGTTTTTGGACTTTATCTTTTGACCCAGGTGACGTCATGTTCTCAAACTTTCGCGTTCTATCCCAACCGCTAACGTCACATTGTCATGGGGTTCGGGCTTGCTTGGATGGGTGTATCTCAAAACGTCCCGTTCACATTTCGCCTTTTCTCATTTCGTTCCATTCTCGTTTGGACCTTCTCGTCCGAACCTTCTGGAAACATAAAAACCGGCTTTTTCGCATTTAGTCCCGCACTACGACCGCATGGCACGACGTACGTTCGATGTCAGCCCTTGATTGTCTCCGACGGCCTGTAGCGTGCGCTGCAGTTCACTTTAAGGAAAACTAAAGTGTGCAGTGGAGGGGAACCATCTCGAGTGCACCTTCCCGCAGCCAGGGAAAAAGGGGGACTACAAAGCCCTGCTTTGACACAAAGGAGCTGTGCGGTGTCTTATGACCTGCTTATGACCCAGCGCATGAGACCACTTCCGGAAAGTCCAACTAGCGGGTTCCGGCCTTCGCTGCCCTGACCTACGCTGCGTTTTTCAAGAGCAAAATGGACCTATTCCAGTTAACCAAACCGCGAAACCAATGTACGTGCGCGTGTGTATGCAAGCGCGTGCTTGTAGTCGAGTTGGCAGGAGAGTGGGCGGATTTGAAGAAGCTTTTTCGGGGATAAGCGGAGACCAAGTCATAACACCGGCACCTCGAAGTGTACCCATTTGATTTTTTCTTGGAGGATGAAATGCTAAGGATGTAAAGAGAACGCACGGACCAAATGCGGCGGGCCCAACCAAGGAGGACTTTTTCAGGATGGTACTTTTGAGAAGGTCAAAACGAGAAGGTCGAAACGAGAATGGGCTCAAATGATAACCGTTCAGAGGGACGCATAACTTGCTGCGATGTATAGTATACTTCAAAGATATACTATGATCTCCCAAAGTTCCTCGCACTATATTGAGGAGATACTGCGGACGCTGGGGTGAATTTGTTCACCTCATGAGTGTCACATCACAATTTGACGTCACGTGATATCAGGAAACGAGTGTCACGTGATGTCATGATGTCACGTGACGAACTTCACGCTAATGACGCCGCATGAACACCGTGGCGTCATCACGGTGTTCACGTGGTGGTGTCAAGGCGAACCTTTTAAAACGCTGACGACGCCACGTGACCACGTGACGTCAGCACGTGACCACCGTGATGTCAGCAGCGGGAAGTCACCACCGAGCATATTTGCCACGGACGCGAAAGCGCTAATAGCGGGCCCTATACATGTTACGCTTAGGTTTTACGCCTTGTCCTAATCTCCGGCAGGCCGGGAAGCCTATTAAGGAGCACCGCCACCCGGAGGAGGAGGTCCGCTTCATGGACAAAGGCACGGCGTTTTTCGACATCCGGGACTACCAGGACAAGTGGGTTCGCATCCAGTTCAACGAAGGCGATGTCCTCGTGCTGCCGCCTAACGCCTACCACCGCTTCATGATCAATGTAAGTGATATCATTTGCCAACGAGTTCCCGAAAAAGCAGTGCTGAGCGCCGCGATGTCGGCGCCATGTCGCCGCGACGCCGGGGCCCTAATCTGGACACTTGGCGAAAAAGTCGGCAAAACGTCGGCAAGAAATTAGGCGGCCGTGATTGGCCAAGGCCGCTCTTGATCTTGGCGCCGGCCAATCATAGCCGCCGGATTTCTCGCCGACTTTTTCGCCGAGTGTCCACATTAGGGCCCCAGGACTTGTTTAACATCTGACGAACAACAAGTACATTAACCTTTGAAGGTGCCCTGAGGAGGTTTGCTGACTGAAGGTGCCCTGAGGAGTCTGCTAACTCTAAGCATCCTAGAATTCTTTAAATCATGACGATACCTGGCCGATTTCACTATTAAAAGCAATCAAGATCGCAACACACCGAGGTAATCTCCGGTGATGGGGAGGTATGCATGCCTCACGAAACCAGGACCATTGTCCTAGCCAATGTAGCAAGCGAAGGAGCCTTCCGCCTCCAATCGCTGAAATCGCGGAGTGATATCTCGCGCGCGGCTCGTTGCCCATACAGCCCGGATTACGATTCAACCCAGCGAGCGAGCGCTCCAGAGCTGCCGACCGGACGCATCACTCCCGCGAAAGACAGGAAAAAACAACAACAACACAGTGCGCTGCCTTTGAGACGATTATTTCAGTATTATGCTCCCTCTCCGCAAAAAATAACATTTTTCAACTACTCTTATTTGCTTGTATCATCTACGAAAGCATACACATTTTTTAATAACAGCGTTTGCAATCTCAACGAAACGTCGCGTTTTCATTGGTCACATGTCGTCCTGGCTGCCGAAACAATGCTCCTCCCGTCGCTAGAGATGACCTCGGTGTGTTCGATCTTTGATTGTTTTTTTTTAAATAGGGAAATCTAGCGATCATCGTTATGATTTATACATTTCTAGGGTGCTTAGAGCCAGCTTCAGAAACCTTCTCAGTGCACCTTTAAGGCGGATTCACCCGCTTGTCATTCGATGGTCAAATTTTTATTGTGAGGGCAAATGCCCATTGTGACGCAAATGCTAATTATGAGGCAAATGGGCAAATGCGCATTGTGAGGCAATTTAGAAATTAAATTTAGCTAGGTGATAAACGTGAGAAAACGATTGGTAGTCCGTACCAGTAGTGTCTTCTATCCTAATTTTAAGATACTGACGGGAAGCCTCATTGTGTTGGTATTTGCGTATTTAAAATAAATATGACGGGGCAGTTTTCGCTAGATATATTTTCAACAGGTTCAACGAGATGGCGACACTATACTTAGTCTCATCCTACGATGGACTAAAGGCCAAAGCTACGGTCCGCCAGGTCCAATCACGTTCCACGCTGAACTATGACATGCTTAAGGATTCAACCGCTATTTATTTGTACCCTTTTCCTCATAGATGGCGCAGAATTTTTCGGAACAAACGAGTTGCATGTTCGCAGCTGCGCATGCAGGTCGGGCGCTCGAGGTGGGCTCGGGCCACGGGCTGTTCGCCGCCGATCTCGAGCTAGTACTTCGTTTCACCTTTCCGTCCAGACGCAGCCGATGCTACTAGATTATATGACGAATCACATAGCGTCAAAAGGGCACCATCATGGTGTTCGTAATGGTTCCGTCTGTGTTTTTCATCGCTGAACCAATCATAAACAGAACAAGCCTAGTGATTTGCACTTTTGACGCTGCTTGATTGGTCCCGTTTCCTCGTAGCATCCGCTGCGTCTGGACGGAAGGTGAAACGAAGTATAGATCTTCTTCGCTCTGCGTCCGCCGCTGCCGGAAGCGGCCAACAGGCGGCGCGAGATACGAGCCAGTACATACGTAGGTTACAGTGGCTTACAAAACATAGAATAAGCTCTGATTTCCGAATGAATTCGAAGTTCTATCCACGTTCGAAATTATCGAAAGCACAAGGTGCGGCGTTGCGGCCGTTTGGACCATCACAATTAACACGCAAACGTTGTTTTGCAAAAAAAAAAAAAAATATATAATAAAATATATATATATATATATATATATAGATAGATAGATATATTTTTAGAGCTTAATTTGAAGCTAGAAAACAAAAAAGAAATAAAGTGGCAGTTTTGCATTTCCTATGTCCTATATCGGCCTGCTCTTCGTCTGAATATTGGTTTGCAAACCCGCTCCCAGGTTGCGTGGAGTAAAGCCCATCTATCCTGGGAAAAGTGGCGCCAATCATTTTTTGCGGAAATGCTTGAGACTACGTGCCGCGCGCCACTTCTGGGAAGAACTATACTCTGTTTCATGACTTAGCGTGCAACGCTGTCAAAGCTACTGGCTCGAGCGCGTGGCTTCATCTATGGTTTTGTTTGCGCGAGAACGCGTGCAAATGATCAACGAGATCAAGCCCCATGCTCGCGCCAGTAGCTTTGACAGCGTTGCACGCTAAGTATGAAACGGAGTATAGAGCCACTAAATGAGCTGCGCTTAGAGTATCGGCACTCTGTTCCCCAACATTGTTGTGGGAGCCGACATTTTGGTGCTTGTGCAGAGTAGACGCAACTGCCTATCGCCATGATTCAAAAGTGCGACTTCCTCAGCCTTAGATTCGGTGTTAGGAAGCTCATATAATATAGCTTTGCTCTGTCGCGAACTGTTTAAACATTTGTGGAGGACGGAAAAGCGTTTCCTGTGATTTCAGATAAATCTTCAGATAACTGGCAACCATGATTTTAAGCCACAATATGAACAAGGGTCGTTACTCTGAAGCGTAGCTTATTTAGTGGCACTATATATAGAAGAACATGGCGTCTGAAATCTAGCTCAATGCTGCGCTGTTCCGCCATGATTTTCCCTAGTGCCACTAAATAAGCTACGCTTCAGGGTAACGACACTTGTCCATATTGTGGCTTAAAATCATGGCTGCCAGTTATCTGAAAATTTATCTGAAATCAGAGGAAACGCTTTTACGTCCTCCAAAAATGTTTAAACGCTTCAAGACAGAGAAAAGCAATATTACATGAGCTTCCTAACACCGAATCAAATGCCGAGGAAGTTGCACTTTTGAATAATGACGATCGGCAGTTGCGTCTCCTCTGTACAAGCACCAAGATGGCGGCGCCCACATCAATATTGGGGAACAGAGTGCCGACCCTAAGCATAGCTCATTTAGTGGCGAGGTCCACACTTCTGCGCGGCGAGGTCCACACTTCTGCACGTCCAGAGGTGTGGACCTCGTCGAAGAGGTCCACACTTCTGCGCGTCGAGTCAAAAGCAAGAAGAAGCAACCGTTTCCCACCCGTGAACTGTACCAAGGAGTTCTCTGTCCAAGCAAGTGGCGCGGCTTTACTACTCGTACACAATCGCGCGCTAAGTGCACAGCAGCTGACAACATTGGCAACGGATATGGCAAGAAAGGACACTTTCCGTCGGTCTGCCTGTCAGCGAAAAAGCACCACTCAAATACACAAAGCCATGTTGCACTCGAGTTATCCTCGTTAATTCCATAAGTTGAAGGCGCTGCCGGCAAGTGCAGACTAAATTCATTTGATAAAATTCACGCTTACAAGTACCGCCAACCATTGTTGTGGAAACGCGCAAGACACGTGCGAGGAGCGGGTCCTCCGCTGCTATTCGCAGCCAAGGGCCGCTCATTTCAGTACTGCGCCGACAACTGCTTCCAAGGGCCGCTCAAGTACAGCGTTGCTCAAGACACGGGCCTCGTGCACTGGTGCACTTGACGCCACTTGCAAGACAAACGCAAACACATCGAAGGGCTTTAGTCCAGGCTATAGTCTGTTTCACCTTATGATGTACCGCAGGAAAGGCTACAAGCGCGAGCTCCTTGCTCTAGGGCACATCTCGGCGGCGCAAGCTCTCGTGCGTTAAAAGCAGCTCCCAGCGCTATGAGCTCGGGCTTCTAGCCTTTCTGCGGTACAACATAAGGTGAAACGGAGTCATATCCTTGCGATTTGCATTAGATTGTGAGACAATGTTAAATTGTCATCACAATTAAAGCAAGTCTCAGAAGAGATATGATGTCCACCGTAGTGCGTTCAGCCCCCTACGTTATCGCAGATCTGCGCAAAAGTGCGGTCCGTGACCTTGACAATCGATTACCAGCCGTATGCCACAAGAGGCACAAGAACAAGTTTGTTACCTGCACGGACGGCGCTGGTTTACAGATCATCCTGACGTGTGGTAATGCCATATAGGTCAGACGGAACGATGCGTCAACGACAGTGCTTAGAGAACGCTTCTATTCACTTCAAGCCACGGTAGTCGAGCACTTGCCAACACACTGTCGCTCCTGCTAGTGCGCACCGACTTTGGTGAAACAACTGTTCTTGGTAGATTTAATGACCGGACTACTCGAGAAATCTACGAGGCTTATCAAATTCACAAAATAGGGCAGCAATGCGTCAGCCTAGCCATCACTGTCGACTGAGTGCAAAGGAGGTGTCTTTTTGGACAACGCCTATGCGCAGTAACTTTGGCCGGCCAGGGGTGAAAGTACCGTTTTTTAAATTTTTCTATTCTTTCTTAATTTTTATTTTTTTCATTTTCTTTCTATTTTTAAAATTTCTTCTTCTTCTTCTTCTTTTTCTTTAATCTATCGATCTAGTTTGTACATATTTTCTTCATTTTCTTTTCCTTGTACCTTGTCTTCACAGGGGGTTCAATTTTCGTGGCTTCTTTCTCTTCCTTTTCTCTTGTGTCTAATTAAATCAGTTGGGAGTCAGCGCTCTTTCGTTCTACTGTCCCTTTCTCTTCCGCCGACGTTTTGTGCGCTGTTTAATATTAGTGATGTACCAACTAGCTCAAATTACCACTTTACCACAAAGAGTTACTACACTTCACTCTTACGCGTTTATTAAAACCATTTACGAACATAGACCTTTGATCAGAACTGTTTCTCGCTACCACCGCTAGGGGATTCTTTTCGGGTTCTGGTTGGTCAAGAGAGCATGCCAAGCCTCTATCCGAGTCTGGCGCACGCCCTGGAGCTCAGCTCGCGCTGCTATTGACCCAGAGATCTCTGGGTATCCATCCCTGCCCCTGCCCGTTTCAATCTGGATGAGCATCGTACTGGCGTGCGGTCGTGTATCACTACTGCGTGATGCACGTTAAAGACCCCAGGCTACCGGTTGTATTGCACTGGCTAAATTGCTCACCTACAGCTGGGAGACAAGTCACCCGTTGAGGCAGACTATGTTCTAGGCTGTATAAGCATACACACACCCCGATTTGTTTCCTGACACGTAAGGTAGCACCGCTTTATTCCACCGTGACATAGTAAGATCACTGTTGAAAGAGGTGTTCATAAGGGACAATAGCATAGTGAACTTCCGAGGTGACTTATAAAGACACTAAAGTTATTTAGAGGTTCATTTGATTCTTCTTAAAAAAAAAAAAGAAGCGTACGCCTCACCTTAGGTAGAAACGTATTTTCTACCTATTGATGGCCCGTTTTGTTTTCTTAGTAATCCGCAAAACGGGAAGTGTTAAATTTACAAAAAAATTGTTTCGGGCGCCAAACCCTGACGTCAAAATTCAGTTTGCATCTCAGAGTAAGCACCTGTTTGTTGGTTAAGAAAAAATATTGTAACTGTTCAAACTAATAGAAATCATGCTTCTTTTTTGTTTTTCATATCCACTAGCCACCAAACAAGGTCTACAGAGAGTGAAAATATCTGAAATAATGTTTTATTAAATAAATGTTGTTCGGAATAAGTATTTTAGCCTTCTTTGCAACTCATTCAACTGTTTTTTTTTTAAATTTCCAAATACATATTAGTAGGGCGCCCTCATGTGCGCTTTGCTTAGAGTGGTGACATCTGGCCTGGCCATTTTGTCCCACACTTTTATTTTTCTTTTTATGTTCAAAAGCGCGTGAAAGAGCGTGTCCCGGCACGCGTTTGTGGCGCTGACTGTGCTATGGCGACATTTTGTTTTCGTTGATTTATTTGTATTTTACCCGTGAGCGCGTGCTGTCGGCAGCGGGTACTACAAAGGGTGGCATCACCCTAAGCAGAAGGACATTGAGGCACGCTACATATTAGGATATCTCTGTTCAACCGTGCACGATCTTAGGGTGCTTACGAGCCACGCTTGTAGCGTATGCAAGCGTTTGACCACGCGCGCTAACATAGCACACACACAAAAAAAATGGAATCAACAAAATTTTCATTTTCAGAGCCTTATCAGGCCTTTCGCTAGGATTCTACTGATGGCTATACTCCGTTTCACCATATGTTGTACCGCAGCGAAGGCTAGAAGCGCGCGCCCATAGCGTTGGGAGCTGCCCTTGGAGCACGAGAGCTTGTGCTGCCGAGATGTGCCCTAGAGCAAGGAGCTCGCGCTTGTAGCCTTTCCAGCGGTACATCATAAGGTGAAATAGAGTATAGTTACACTTTTTTACAACGTTCAAGAAGGGCCGACCAACGGAGCCATGAATTGTAATTTTGTTGTGTCTATGTTTATACAGCGGAAAGCTAGTCAACTCTGAGGGCATCTGGTGTCTTCGTTGGAGATGAAAGACAGTGCAGTATACCGCTGCTTGTCTGACGACTTTAACGTGCATCACGCAATAGTGATACATGACAGCACGCCGGTACGATGCTCATTCAGATTGAAACGGGCAGAGGCGGTGGATTGAATCCACGATCAGTGAGCTTTACAGCGTGAGCTTGCGCTACACGTGCTACCGATCCACGAGCAACGAGACATCGCGGTCGAATTCGAGCTCGAGAGAAAAAAACAACAGCAACAGCAAGAAAATCTCCGGTTTGAGGCATTTGGTACTAGTGTCGCCATCTTGTTTAACAAGTTGGAAATAAAATTAACAGGGTGATTTTATTTACACAAATACGCAAATACAACAAAATTTTGCTTTCTCGTCATGGTCTTAAAATTAAGATTAGAGGCACCCCTAGTACGTACGGCCAATCGTTTTGTCACGTTTGTCTTCTAAATAATTGTATTTTCAAAAATGCCTCAAAACGCGCTAAAAACAGTCAAAACGGTCATATTTCTGGATTTTATTAAAAATCTCCAGCGCCCTAAAAGAAAAATCCAAGGGTTGTACAACCTTCATTACGTTATCATAAGTAACCCCCAAAAGAATGAATACTATCGTGCATTCCTGAAACTCAGGTTTGTGTAGCGAAATTTGCCCATTGAGTGACGAGTGGTTGAATCCCTTGTACTTTGCGCAAATACCGCTTAGAACGGATCCCTGACGTTGATGACCTATGAAACTCGCGTTCGTTTTTCACCCCACGCAATAGAAGTCCCAGAAACAAATTAAAGAAAAACGAGCAGCGTTCACCCCCTCAACTCGCAGCCAGAACAAGCGGCCACGTGACCTGGAATGGATTATATGCCGCCAATGTTGATCATAGCCACGCGCTGGGGTTGGCAAAGCACAGGACACGCGCTGAGTTCCAGACATTGTTATGGCTCGGCTATTGTCGTCGTTGAAGCGATTGGACACGGGCCACTACCCGAATGCTTCTCGAGCTATAGTAATTACCACGAGCCCAAATCGAGCGCCCACGCAATGCTCGGGTCCAATCTATGAACCGCATTCAAATATCGTCACTGGAGGGTACTGCGATCCCCACGCTACGTCATCAAATTTTGCAAAAGAGAGATTGAATGAAAATGATCGCTTTTGTCCTTGAAATTACACCGCAACAAAGGAGTTTCTTGGCCAGTGGCGTTGCGTGCGAGTATCCTTGAGTCCCACCAGTGCCAGTACGCTCGTGTAAAGTGAAAAACATTCCAACTGAATATCGTTGCACAGCTCCTTTAACACTGATTAGGGGTGGACGAATGGTGCTCCGAATCAAAAAGCGCTGCATCGTGTTTATAGCTTCGAGAGTACAAAGAGCTTGTATGTCGTGACTGTCTTTGCAATGTAAAATTGATGGGTCACTTTGTGCCATTCGATTCGAACCACTGTCCGTCTATCCCCACCAGTAATCCGAGACGCGGGCAACCGATAGGCGCATCGAAGCGCAATACCATGCAATTTCTAAGTGGCTCGTGATTGAATCTGGCGGTCCGTAGTTTTTGCCTTTAGTCCATCGTAGGATGAGACGAAGTATAGCACCAAATGCCCCTAAATGTCCCAAACCAGAGAATTTGTCGTTTCTGTTTTCACGAGCTTGCATGGACGGCGACTCGTGGCACGAGTCCTTTGCTTGACACCGCCGAGATCGGTTTTGCCTAGAGCCACTAAATGTGCTACGCTTAGACTATCGGAACTCTCTTTCCCGATATTGTTATGGGCGCCGCCACCTTGGTGCTTGCGCAGAGCAGAGGCAACTGCCGATGGTCATGATTCAAAAGTGCGACTTTCACAGAATTATATTCGGTGTTACGAAGCTTATGTAATATCGCTTTGGTCTGTCAAGTACCGTATAAACATTTGTGAAGGAGAGAAAAGCGTTTCCTGTGATTTCAGATAAAGCTTCAAGTAACCGGCAACCATGATTTGAAACACCAAGATGGGCAAGTGCCGTTACTCAGAAGCGTAGCTTATTTAGTGGCACTAGTTTTGCCTAGTGCTACCAAATAAGCTACGCTTCTGGGTAACGACACTTACGTATCTCGCGGCTTAAAATCATGGTTATCTGGAAGCATTATCTGAAATCCCTAGAAACGCTTTTCAGTCCTCCACAAATGTTGTTACAATTCGCGACAGAGGAAAGCAATATTACATGAGCTTCCTAACGCCGAATCTAATGCTGAGGAAGTCTCACATATGAATCCTGACGATCGGCAGTTGCCTCTGCCCTGCACACGCACCAAGATAGCGGCGCTCACAACAATATCGGGGAACAGGTGCAAGGATACATAGATACATGATACATGAACGTGGCCTTGACAGGCTTGCAATCGCTTGTGCTTGCCGACACGTGCAGAGGCATCGCGGTGGCCCTGCTTGGAATCATCTAAATAATAAATGACTATGGCCGCAGTGTTTTGCGTCCGTGCACTTGCGCAGCTTGAGAGCGGCTGAAATTTGTACACGTGCACTCTTCAGCTTTCTGAAATGACCGAAAGCAAGCTGGTTTGAAACACTGGTCACTCTGCTCGAATAGCTCGCTACGGTTGCTCGCTGTATCGGTTTTGAAAGTGAAAGGCAGGCGCCCGGCGTTGGGGGGGGGGGAGGCATTGTGCGTTGTCACGGCATCGCTATGTCGTCTCATCGAAAGTGAAAGGGAGGACCGCGGCGTTGAGTCATACGGCGTTGTCACGGCATCACTACGTCATACATGCGCGTCTCATCATCTTAGTCAGGCCTGTGAGCAACTCCGCCTTCTTCAACGATATGTCCCTATACTTGCATGGCGCCAACTCACCAATTGGGCCCGAGCCAGACGCGTTGATTGGACACGACTCGCAGCCGAACGTTGAAGCTGCACTCGTGTTCAAATTGTGTCTGGGCTTGATCTCACGGTGAGAACATCAAAATTTGAATGAGCAGGCCTTGAATATTTTAGCGAGGTTTATTCAGACCCAGTCTCTGGACGGCAAGAAAATCTTGCAGTTTTGCGGCAAAGCCTATCTCGCCCGCACCCGGTGCCCCATGCGTGCAAGCACGTGCATCTTGCGCGTGTACATAGTTTGGCAAGCTTGCAGTGGATCGGGCTTTTCCGCACGAGCAGAGACATGGCAGCGGCCAGTCACCTTGCTTGCAATGGCTATGAAGCCAACTCTACAGGCGTCCCTGCGGACGCGTAGCTTAGAGCGCCGCTCAAAGCTGTACACGCGCGCTTTTTTTTTTTTAGAACAGTTATTGCTGCAGGCGCCGGCGCCGCACGCGCACGCCTTCCCCGTATAAAAGATTCGAAGGAAATAGCCAAAATAAAGCGTTGATAAACGTGCCTGCAAGATGCCATTTGTTTTAGGCTTTTGCTTTAGAACAGTTACTGCTGCAGACACATTCCCGTGCGGCGCGTGGAACACCATTTCCTGCATTCTCCTTGATGCTTGGGTAATTTAGCAATATGTCTATTCAGTATATTAGTTATCAATAGGCACCATTTTAAAGATCAGTAAACTCTCAAGAAGATAATAAAGGTTTTTCGAAGATTTGCCGCTGTGCGACCCAGGTCGGCCATGTCTACGGTCGCACCGCCCTCTCTTTGTCGTCGTTCCAAGCGCTTGCATGCCTAGTTTCCTTTCTTTCCGCTTTCCCGGGGTGGTTGTCCATCGCGCGTGTCTACTTTCCGCCGGGTGGCGGTCCCATCGCGCGTGTCTAGTTCCTCCGGCTCCTGTGGCGGTGATAGGCCTCCTGCGCTGAAGCTTTGAACACACCGTAGCGCCCTCGTTTTGGGTAGTACAAGCTCACCTGATTGAGCCTCGCACTATTTATGGCACGTTGGTCGAGCTTTTTTAATTCTGCCTGGTGCTGAAGAACGAAAAACACCTTTGGACGCCAAAAATCGGCCAGACTCAACGCCGCAAGACAATCAAAAATGCCAAATTCATGACACCACCAGGGTACGCGTCTATTATCTCTGGGTGGTGACGTCGAAACACCTTTGTCGCGACGCTTTCATTTTTCTTTTTCTTTGTCATGTCTACTTTGGAACGCGTGAAACGGCATCTCATGGCTCGCGCTCTTAGCGTCTTAGCTTTGACGGCGTTCGGATTTTTGTTGTTTATTTATATTTTCATCGTGATCTCGCGCTTCGCACCAGAGCAGGCACACTTCTGCATGCCTGACAGTTTGAGACGCTCGAGTTTGTACTACCCAAAACAAGGCCTAACAAGTCCCTATTTCGCAGCACCCCTGGGCAACGCAGGAGGCCCATAGTCGTTCACGCGACATATTGACCAACGATCAAGACAACAATAAATGTGTGTGCGTACCTTTCGTCACGATGACGACCAATTAAAACAATAAATGTGTTTGTACCTTTGTTCAAAATTTTTTTGTCACATTTGCGTTGTGTGCTAAACAGCTTCGCTGGTCATTCACCTTCACAGAGTGGAATGGCTCACGATTTTTTCCACAACCCAGTGTGAGGATACTTCCACTTCCTCTGCTGGTGAAAGCACGTGCAATGCCAAGCTTCTATGCACTATATGAAAATCAAAACATAACCGCCGAAAATAGCACGTACACTTCCCAAAGTGAGGAAAGCAGAAGCGTCCCTAGCGAGCTTTTTACCGCGAACAAGGAAAAGGCTACAAATAAATCGCGGTTGAATACGCCTCGAGTTCGGGAATTCTAAATGTTCGCGCATTCAAGACTAAGAGCGAGTAACGAATCGGAATGTACAATGAGAGCCCGTATTTCTCAAAATGTAGGCGATTTTCGTTTCCTTCTTCGCCAATTATGTGCGATCACTGAATTCACGGGACAGCTATAGACGTCCGCTCCTAAGTCAGATTTATCGAAAAGTACTTAAGCTGCCCTTTAAGGCGCAGGTCTGCAAGAAGACGATCGGCTGTCTCGTTGATCGATATGCCAACGTGTGAGAACAACAACAAACATGCTGACTGAGGGCCTTTTTAAGTTTCTTGCGACGTGTACGACGAAAAGTGCGCGCGTTGTTCATGTTTCCCTTAGTCAGCGAGAGAATAGAAAATACAGCGCCTGGCGAGCCCCGAGAATCTCATTAGCGCACTTCAGCCAATCAGATGGCCGTATCAGTCGAGAAGAACGCCCAAGACCCAATCGCGAAGCGAGAAGCAGTATTCATTATGATACTGAGAATTTATGATACGTATTTGAGAATATGTGAGTGAGTAAAAACTGCTCAATTCTTCGGCTTGCGCTTGGGCGTATACCGTCAGGGCGCCGGCAAGTGTTCCGATTCGCGTGCGTGACCAGTCGGTGTGGTGATGCACATTGCCGGACTCTCACCGTGTCCAGTTCAAAACCTTTGCCAACTTTTAGTTGAAGGTCTGTCGAAAAAACGTCTAAAGAAGATACAGTCGACTCTCATTAATTCAAACTGTCTTAATTCAAACTTGCAGATAATATAAACTAACATGCAGGTCCCATCCTATGCGTTTCCTATGGGAGGAAACTCCCGGTATTTCAAACTTTGTTGTGTTCAAACACATTTTCGGTCCCCCTCGAGTTGGAATTAATGAGGTTCGACTGTATTAGCAAAAAATAAGACAGAGGTGGGACGAGGGACGGCGTACAGTTTCTTCAAATAAATTGTACCTCGTCCCATCTTTGTCTTATTTTTTTCGGTGCTCCTCAACTCAAACAACGCGCTCGTCAATCTATATATGACATTAACTATCATTAGCTTTTTGTCACGCTTTCCTTCGAGTCTACTTAGATGTGTCTAATGAACGTGGTTTTCGTGGGTCCAATAGTTTAATACAAAAGTAACGGGCTGTATAGAGGCGTTTTAGAGAGCTTCCTTTATTAAGAGGAAGGTCGCAAATTATTGGTTGTCTTTCAATACTTCATATATTTATGGTAGCTACTACAGATGCCAGATAAAAGACGACTGAAAGTGGACTTTTCAGCTAAATACATAGGTGAAGTGACTTGCATCGCAGCTACAAAACAACGTGGGCCAAACGAATCGACCCCACTTTAAACAGATATATATATAAAAAAATGTCTTTCAAGCTCGGTCCGTATCATTTAGTTCAAGAATATGGCTGAGTGGTGCAATGTGTTCTGAAAATATTAAAAAAGCATACTAGTTGCGTCAATCTAAAATTACTAAAAACTAAGAAACAAAAAATTCGTATGACTCATCATGCAGTTAAAGGCAGACGTACAACCTCGGTTTTCTGCAATGAATATAATTTTCTTAGCGCTACTCTCTCCTAAGCTGCGAGGGAATCCAAGTTTGGGCAAGGTACAAAATAGAGAGGATATAGAAAAGGTTGAGGCGGGCAAAAGTGGAAAAATGAAACGATTTTTCTACTTTCGCTGAATACTACTAAGAATCACTCCTTAACGTTCATAACCGAATAAACTTGCCTTAGTTTCCCTTTTTAGGCAATGGCAGTCGGCTAATCAATTCGAGAAATATGAGCATCGTTCATCCTCTCAGCTCGGAGACCGAACAAGCGGCCACGTTGCCTGGTGCGTATCCTATGCCGCCAAAGTTAATGATAGCCATGCGCTGGGGTCAAAAAAGTCGAAGACGTGTGCTGAGCTCCAGGCATTGTTAGAGTTCGGCTTATCACCGTAGTCGGTGGCCACGAGCCACTATACTCGAGTGTCCGCCGAAGTATTGACTATTACAAGCCGAAGTCGAGTACTCACGCAGTTTTTGTATCCAATCCATGAGCCGCGCTCGACTGCCGTCAGGCGAGTGGTTTTGATCCCACAATAACGTCATCAAGCTTTGCGAAGGCAATGACTGAAAAAAATGGTCCCCTTTTATCCTCGCAATTTCACCGCGACAAAGAAGATTCTGAACCAGTGGCGGTCTGTGCGAGTACACTTGGGCCAGACTAGGACCACTTTACCCCTGTGAAGTCATAAACATACCAACCCAATATTTTTCATGACCTCTTTGCTGTTTAGTCAGGTTATTTACAAAATGCTTTTCGGGCTAGCCTGACCTCGATAACGATGCCTCTGTTACAGGAAAAGGTGGCTTTGAGCCGCGTTTATCCGACCGGACTGGAGTACTCTGCAGAGCAACGAGAAATGTGACTGCTCTTCATCCAAGTCGTTGCAAGACATACCGTCAATGCACATCGGTGACGGTTTGCACAGAAGAAGAGCCACCGCTGTATTTCTTGACTGCGCGGGTTCAATAAAGCAGTGTGTAGCACATGCGGCGTATTGAAGGCGTATGTTTACGTGAATGATACGTTGCACAATAATATTTTATTGCAGTTCCACGGAATGTTCTTTTACTCTACAAATAGTGCCGCAACGTTTTCTGTGAGCGTTAAGCCATTTTCATATTTAACATTCCGGTCACTATACTGGGTGTTTAAGCGAAGGCTTTCAATAACTATTCCGAATGGGTGACCTAGAAAAAATATTTGTGGAAACACACTGGCAGTCATGGCACGCGTCAGGGATTGCAAAATTCATATTATTAGCTAGATAACATAATAAAATATATTAAGTAACTTTTTAATTAGTGAAAAAAAGATGGGCTTTCTAGTAGAAACTTGCCGAGCGTAATGAAATCTTCTTAACTCAGTCAGTTTTATGAAGACACAAAGCACGCCTTAAGCAGGAAGTGTGCTAAAGATATTACTCGCATAGCAGGAACAAGGCCTACTGCACGAGTAAAAACTTTAACCTACCCCCACGCTTCACGCGTGCTTTAATAGCCTAGTAAATCGTGTACAGTTAAGTGCAGTCAACAAGAGTTTCAATTAAAGGGGAATTTTAGAGAAGTTTTCTCTCGTGAATCTGAATATCAATCAATCAATCAATCAATCAATCAATCAATCAATTTTATTTCCTCTCCATCTGAGAGGGGAAGGCAGGGAAAAAAGCAGCATGTCGCTACTTGACGAAGCCCCCGCCTCCCCTTTACATCCGCAGAAGAAACACAACATATGAGTGAAAGAACAATGGAACATATATAAAGACAGGTAATCGAGTGCTTACACAGGATAGTGGTGTCAATTATAAACAGTGCGAAGGGTTAAACAAGGTAAACATAATTCAGAGTAGCACACGCTTGCTCCGAGAGTTTAGGAATGAGCACACTACAATGCACATTGACGTTCGTTTTCCCCGCAGATGTAACTATACGCTAGAAACACACACAAAAAACAGACATTAAGTCATAAAAAGATATTTCGGCCACCAAGCGCGTGTCGCTCATGTGGGCAGCGCGTGCAACTGCAAGCTTGCCAGGTATATTCCCCCTCACTGACACCAGTCGCGACGTCCTTTTCTTACCTTTCTGAAAATGGCAAGAGTGCGCGTGCATAGCTTTGATAGGCGCTGAAGATGCGCGAGAGCGGAGATTCCTAAAGCTCCTTTCATGACGTAACGCACCGGGAAGGGGGGCTTCAGTGGTATTTTGAAAATAATTTTCTGCAGCCTCCGTGCACCAAATCGAAAAAAAAAGTAATCTCGATATTTGTGATTTTGGAGTACAAATAAACACGTTTAAGTGTTTTTACTAGGGGTGTGCGAATATTGAAATTTTCGAATACGAATCGAATACGAATAAGGCAAAAAACGGGCTTCGAATATCGAATCTAATATCGAATATGTGTATAGTAATAAAAAATGGCAAAACAAGAGGTAACAGCAGGTTTTATTGCCTTTTTGAAATAAATCAATGCAACTGCATTTTACTTGGCTGCCGCAGGCTTAAGATACTTCTAGTAATGCACTCGTTACAAATTATCGTGTAGGAAAATTAACTGCTCAACGTGTTCAGAAAGTAAGCGCCCCCTACGTTCCGTGACAACATTTTCGCCAGTAGAAATACCCTTTCACTCGGGAAACCTCCGAAATTTCACTTAAATTTGAAGAAGTTCGACTTATGAACAGATTTCCCCGCTGCTACAGGAATATTTTGAATTTTGGAAAACAAATAATTTAGAAAGTACTTTATTTTATATTTCAAAAAATGGTTTCCAATGTTCACACCATATAAAAGCAAAAATATGCGCTTTTAACGCTTTCATTAGTTATTAATGTGAACCAGTGATGCCAATAAACCCAACCAATATTGCACTTTTCCTCCGCCAAGTGGAGTCAACTAGCTTTTTTTTTTAATTTTCGCGCATGCACACAAAAGGAGAACTTCAGTCGAACCTTGGTCGAACATCACGTTGAAGGATCGAGAAAGTCGAACTTGGTCGAACTCCAACCTGGGCAGGCTCGCGACATCCCTAGTTTTGAGTGCGCGGGAGTGGGAGGAGTTGTTATCAATGGCGATGCAAAGTTCTATTCGCACCTAGCTTTTAGGGGCGAAGCTCCTTAAGGTGTATCCACACGACGGACCAAATTGCTGGTTTGGTCCGCGGGCCGCGCATCACGTGATCTTACGTCACCGGTTTTCGAGGTCCGCCGGCGGTCCGCGGCCCGCGCTTCTGAGAAATGCCAAGCGACTTTTCTCGCCCGGACCTTGGCGGCGGACCGCGGCGTTTTTAGTATAATTGAAGCGCTAAGTCTGGCAACAAGCTGGCTGTTGACCGCCAACTGTTGAAGACGAAGAAGACGAACCTTTTGTTGTGCGACGAAAAGAGTTGACTATGCAGACCAAGATCTTTCCTGCACATCCAGGGCTTCATCCAGCATGCCCTTTTCGGTTCACTTAAGTCCTCCTCGTCCTCAATAGTCAACGCCAGGGCCACCGCGGCCAAACGTCTCTTTCGTTCAACCTCCATCTTGGCTCCTTACAAATAGCCTCAAAGCAGCTCGCTGCATGCGTTTGGCGGAGCTGTGAGGTCGAGGGTTAGACCGGCCCGTTCGCTCTGTCGTCTGCTCTTTTGGTCCGCCGTGTGGATGCTCATTGCAGCCGGACGGCCCGCGGGCCGCGCATCACGTGATCAATCGGTCCGCGGCCCGGTCCGTCGTGTGGATACACCTTTAAAGGGGTATCCACACGAAGGAGAAATCCGCCACTTTCCTCCGCGGAGCGCGCATCACGTGAGACATACGTCATCCCTTTTTGACGCCTCGCGGCGCGTTCTCCTCCGTGGCGGAGGCGCGGAGGCTTCGTTCCATCAGCACGAAAGCTCTGCAGGTGCACGCGGCGGAGCCGGGGACGGAGTTTCCCGGGTCGTTGACGTCACGACATCCGTCCGCGGAGTTCTCCTTCGTGTGGATACCCCTTAGGGGTATCCACACGAAGGAGAAATCCGCCACTTTCCTCCGCGGAGCGCGCATCACGTGAGACATACGTCATCCCTTTTGACGCCTCGCGGCGCGTTCTCCTCCGTGGCGGAGGCGCGGAGGCTTCGTTCCATCAGCACGAAAGCTCTGCAGGTGCACGCGGCGGAGCCGGGGACGGAGTTTCTCGG
Organism: Ixodes ricinus; assembly: GCA_037355805.1. Taxonomy (NCBI): domain Eukaryota; kingdom Metazoa; phylum Arthropoda; class Arachnida; order Ixodida; family Ixodidae; genus Ixodes; species Ixodes ricinus. The sequence continues at coordinate 52,435 of JAZHYW010063091.1, forward strand.
GTTGTTGACGTCACGACATCCGTCCGCGGAGTTCTCCTTCGTGTGGATACCCCTTTAAGGGGTATCCACACGAAGGAGAACTCCGCGGACGGATGTCGTGACGTCAACAACGGGAAACTCCGTCCCCGGCTCCGCCGCGCACCTGCGGAGCTTTCGCGCTGACAGTACGAAGCCTCCGCGCCTCCGCCACGGAGGAGAACAGCGCCGCGAGCGTCAAAAGTGGATGACGTATGTCTCACGTGATGCGCGCTCCGCGGAGGAAGTGGCGGATTCTCCTTCGTGTGGATACCCCTAAGGGGTATCCACACGAAGGAGAACTCCGCGGACGGATGTCGTGACGTCAACAACCCGGGAAACTCCGTCCCCGGCTCCGCCGCGTGCACCTGCAGAGCTTTCGTGCTGATGGAACGAAGCCTCCGCGCCTCCGCCACGGAGGAGAACGCGCCGCGAGGCGTCAAAAAGGGATGACGTATGTCTCACGTGATGCGCGCTCCGCGGAGGAAAGTGGCGGATTTCTCCTTCGTGTGGATACCCCTTTAGGGGCTAGCCATGTCCGTATGTCCGTCCGCCGTAGGCCGGCGTCGGGTGCTCGTGCTTCTGCTCGTGAGATCACGTGCTCACGAGCACGTGAGCACATGCTCACGTGCTCGTGTAGGGCAAAAAAAAATTGGAAAAAAAAGATGAAAAAAATTATGAAAAAAAGAAAAAGAAGAAGAAAAAGAGTAGGGGGTTCTGAGATGCCATCCAAGCTGTCTGCTTAAAAGAAGAAAAAGAAGAAAACCACACATTCTCCTACTGCCATGAATGAAAAGGACCGAAAAGCTCGGCATGCAGCGCCTCAGCGTCTACGTAGACAGCAAGCTGCTCCGGAGACCAGGGCGCGAGAAGCTGCTGCACAGCGTCAAAAACGCCAAGCGGACCCGGAGTTGAGAGCTCGGGAAGCGGCGGCAAAGCGTCAACGCCGACAGCAAGCAGCAATACCTATGACCAAAATCAGTATCATCAGCACCACCCGAGCTTCGCCCCAATCAACATCATTCACCACGTGGAGATGCGGTCATTTTTCAGTTTTTACTTCTCAAACATTTATATTAGATAACACTTTAGAGAAATATTTTATATTTATATTTCACTCTCCAGGTTTATTTTATTGTATCAATTTATAGAACGCGCAATTACATCCCATATTGCTATAAAAGTGCCACACAGCAAGGGCTTGGTGAAAAAAAAAATTAAACTGATTTTATCTTGCTGCCATCGGACAGACAGAAACGGACAGACCGATAACGCATCATACACCTTTCTCAGTGAATAAACATATTCATAAGGGAATGCGTGGCAGGCAGATTATTCGTTACTTGCTCGAATATTCGCAGTTTGTGCGAATATTCGCCGTTTTTCCGAATATGCAATTTTCGAATCGAATACGTTTCGAATAAGGAAAATATTCTATTCGTATTCGAAATTTCGAATATTCGCACACCTAGTGTTTACTCAAACAAAGAACTGCTTCAGATTTCCATTTAAGCTAAGCCACAGTTATCACACTATACGCTTTACAAGAGGCTAAGTGGGCCCCATTGGCTCGCAATGTTGGTAGCGTGGATATTACTTCGTGACGTAGTTTATGTGGAAGATTCCTGTACGGCGGTTAATTGGGTTTATATATACGGAATAAAAAAAGAAACGTCTTCACAAATTCTACGCTCAACATCTGCTGCTCAGGGTGCCCGGTGAGCGTATTTGGGAAATCTCGCGGGGTAAGTCAACAGCTCAATTTCGGCACTCTTATTGGCCCGTTTTCATGGACGTCACATTGTCTGGTTTGCGTGGAGAGGGAGGAGGGGGCGAGGCTTAGACACTGTCTATACCACATTGTTCTAGGGGATGTAGTGGCAAGAGCGGCGCCCGCTCACAATGGGCAGCGTGAAGACGGTCAGCGTAGATGGCCGCGAGTGGCGCTGGAGTTCCGTGCCCTAGAATAATTTGTGGCAGATGGCAGATGTGCGATGAGCGAAGAAGACGACGAAGCTCATGGTGGTACGCTTCTCCCGAACGTAGCACCTAGCACTTTCTTTGGGGTGTGGTGGTGGGCAGTCTTCACCGTTCCGTTGCCGTCTCAGTCATAAATGCAATGAAAAAGATGGACACACACTGCTTCGCGCCGGGATGCAAGTCGGGCTAGCCGGTCAACAAGGGCAGCCGGAGCACCAGCGATCGTAAGCCGTCACTGTTTCGTGCGCCAAAGGAGGAGTCGTGCAGACTACATTGGGGAAAAAAATCTTAATAGTAGTAGGAAACATGTAGTACGAGTTAGGCCAACTGTAACCCGATCCGACCAATCACAGCGCAGGAGGGCGGAGCCTAACCCGATCCGACCAATCACAGCGCAGTAGGGCGGGGCCCTTTCCTCTCTCCCATCCCAGTGACCAATGACAGGCCGTGGGCATCGATGGCCCCGCCCACAGGGCATTAGACAGTGACCAATCAGAGCTCAGCGAGGTCCCGCCCTCGTGTCACGTGGTGTGAGGTCACGTGCGCGTCGCGTGTCAGGCGCGTGCCAGAAGCGTGCCACCGCAAACCACAAACCGCAAACCGCAAACCTCAGACCACAAGCCAGGTGTTGTGGTCATCACCTGATAACAACCCCGTGATGTCACACAGGACGCTAAGGGCGTCTTACGTGTGATGGGTTCGAGCTGCGTCCGACAGATGGCGCTCACGTGATGTCGCACAGGGTTTGTGCTACATCCGAGGGAGGGCGCTGCGCTGCGGTCACATGACGCAGCACAGCGCCACGTGTCACGTGACCGTCACGTGACATTATTTGAATCGCTGGGCGGTAAATGCCCATTTTATTCGATTAAAAAAGGCTCTGCGGGCGACGGGGACTCGACCTCTCCACCTTGGGTACAGCAGCCCGACGCTCTATCCCCTGAGCTACGAGCACAATGCTTCCCGGACCGCTTAACTTGTGTTAGTTGTTCGTGTGTGTGTGCAACCACGTGATAACAACCACGTGATGTCGCACAGGGTTCGAGCTGCGTACGACAGATGGCGCTCACGTGATGTCGCACAGGGTTTGTGTTGCATCCGAGGGAGGGCGCTGCGCTCCGGTCACATGATGGTGACGTGATTTGAATCGCTGCGCGGTAAATGCATTTTTTTCGATTAAAAAGGCTGCGCGGGCGACTGGGACTCGACCTGTCGACTTTGGGTACAGACCGCTTAACTTGTGTTAGTTGTTCGGGTGTGTGCAATTCATGATAACAACCACGTGATGTCGCAGAGGGTTCGAGCTGCGTACGACAGATGGCGCTCAGCTGATGTCGCACAGGGTTCGAGCTGCGTACGACAGATGGCGCTCAGCTGATGTCGCACAGGGTTCGAGCTGTGTCCGAAAGAGGGCGCTCACGTGATATCACATAGGCTTTGTACTGCATCCAACAGAGGGCGCTGAGCTCCGGTCACATGATGGTCACGTGATTTGAATCGCACGTGGTAAATGCATTTTTATCGCTAAAAAAGGCTCCGCCGCAGGTCATGTGACCGTGGTTGTGTGACGTTGCTCGTCTTACTATCACGTGATTTCGCGCGCGCGATTCAAACGGTGTTCGCGGACTCGTAGCCTCGTGGTGCCCCCTTAGCATTTGGGGTCTTCGACCCGCTGATAATCGGCGTCACGTGACAGTCCCAAATAGCAGCAGCTGGGTCCCGCTAAAGTGAGATTGAGGTGAATGTAAAATTTTGAAGCTCGCGGACCGTGATTGATGTTGGTCCTGCGTAAAGTTTTAAAGCGACCCTGTTAAGATTTGGGGCCAGCTCGCAAAAACTTTGCAAAGCCCCAGCGAATTTTGGGGCCTCATTCAAATTGGGTGCCATCTGGTGGTAAAAGCTTCGACTCGCTATAAACTTTGGAAGTCATGTGACGGTCCAATTAGCTTCAGCCGCAAAATTTGGGGGTGAGGTGACGGTTAAACTTTGAAGCTGGCGGACCGTGTTACATCTTGGTCCAGCGTAAATCTTTGAAGTGGACCTGCTAAACGGTGGGGCAAAGTCTCGGAAACTCACAGACCGCGCTGGGCCCAGTGAATTGGTTTTTTTCTAATAGACACCATCTAGCGTTAGAACTTTGAAGTCGCCAAATAATTGCTGACATCTGGTGGTAAAAGCTTCGACCCGCTAAATTCGTGCCGTCATCTGAAGATTCCCTTAGCACCAGCTGGATACCGCTAAATTTTGGCTGGGTGTAAAAGTTTGAAGTTCACAGGCCGTGCTATACATCTTGACACAGCGTAAAGCATTCAAGTTACCCTGCCGTGCGCTTACCGCACATGGTAAGCTGTACATACCTTATTTTGAGGGGTGGCGCGCACCTGAATCTCTTAGCTGACGTGAACTTACATTATCACGCGACATCTCTCGATAATGTTAGCGCCAGCTTGGTAGATGGCGTCAACTCTATCGCGCTCACGTCATCTCTCGCTAATTTTAGCGTCATCTGCAGCTGCTGAACGGAGCGTGTGTGGGAAATGGATCGGAGCGTGGTCGCATCCATACGCGCTAAAGACGAGACAGATATGATGTTTCATGTTTTTTATTATCATTCGCTCTAAAAACACGCACACTTATAAATACAGATACGGCTTTTAAAATCACTCTACGCGACACGTGAAACCACTGGAAACACTTTACACAAAAATGTACAACACAAGCAGTATCAAAACACATCCGAGGCAAAAAAAAAAGTTGTTGAATAACAAAGCAACGCGCGCGATACAATCCAAAAATATATTTACAAGGTCAGGGTGTGAGATGAGAAGAGAGATAGGACTCCGGCTTCCGTACACTGGCGGATTATACAAAAATGTACACAAGAAGTTTTCAACACACACGCGGTGGGAAACGCGAGCAACTGCGTCACAGTCCAAAATATTTACATGGCGTGTGGTGAGGAGGCAGATCGCTCGCTTCCTAAAACGCTCTTGTGTCCAAACGGAAACGTCGTAATCCCGTCGCTGCAAATGTATCGCTTGTTGTCGAACGGATTCAGAGCAATCTTTTCGACCGCGATGCTTTTGTTCTCGTTAAGTTTTCGAGCAATCAAATGCTGCGTCACTCTGTGCAAAGTTTTCGTCTCTAGAGCGTGCTTGTACAGCTCGTAGGTGAACTTGCGAGACTCAGATTTCTTTACTCCCTTGGCTCTTACGCAACACGTGTTGCTGCTTGTTTTGAAGCTGTATAGCTTTGGTTTTAAGCAACAAAAAGCCACTAAGTGAGTAGTGGGATATTCATTTTTTAACACACCGAGCCTCATTTTGTTTTCGGTTGAAAAGAGCTTGTGACTCTCTGGATATCCAGATGTATCCAAGCATGCGTCTCGGAGTTGGAGCAGTTTGTCGTCTACGTCTGATCCGTGAAGGTGTAGGAAGAAGGAATCCGTGTCGCAGTAAAGAGCCCTCGCTGAGGGGATCGCACGACGAAGTTGATTATAAAAGAAGTCGTACATTACTATTTTTGATATCTCAAGAATCGAGAACCCTGCGTAGAGTGGTTGCTTGAGTTTGATCACTTTCGGAGCGAACTGGAAAATTACGACCTGCGAGCTAAGTGCTCGAAACTGCGTCAGGTTCGGCTTCTGAAGCATTTTCAGTATGTCGTCCTCTTTAACGCACAGTTTAATGTGTCCATGTTTACGTGCATTCTCGATCGTCTTGCCATATATGCTGTTCATGAACAGTTTGGAAAGATTCTTCTGGAAGGAGTTGGTTGCTTGCTGTCTCAGCTGGTGGTTAAAATCAATAAACTCCCTCAAGAACGCTCGCTGAGAGAATTTGAGAACTCGATGAATTTTGGTGACCTCTAGTCCTAACTGGATGTACAGTTTCAAAATCCGGTAGTGCAAAACGTATTTCGTTTTGTCGTGAAGTGTGAGCAGCAGCTTCTTAGTGGATTCCTCTTTGGGCATTTCAAACTTGTCAATGAGATGTTTTTGATAGTCGGATAACCAATCGTAGGGAACGCTTTGCTTCACCGGGGCCAAGGGAAAGTCAGAATGAGTATCGTGCAAGTCATGAGGATATCTGAGGTCTACCTCCAGAATGTAGCCCGTCGGAGCGTCATCTGGAACGTCACCAATGTTCAGGCAGGCAATCTCGTCTTTCGTCATCCACTCAAAGTCCGACACTGGCAGGGCTTCTCTCATTGTCGCCGCATACAGACCGTTTACGTCCAAGTCCAAAATCTGAGACGGTTCGTGCTGCGGGTTAAACGTATCCGTTCCCGGAACATTTGCGACAGCATGGCGGGTTGTGCATTGGGTAATCCCTCCGCGAATACCCTGTTCTATCATGAGATAGGTGTCAGGATCGTCAATTAGCTGCAGTCTTACTTTCGACTGTTTCAGCGCACACGACAAGCTTAGGGACGGTAACGATACGAAATGTAAAGCCTCAATTTCGTACGTCTCCATCGTCCACCGTCTAAAGTTTTGGAAAACATCGGCCAGTAGGAGGCAGTCCGTCTTTAGGTAAAGGTCGCTGTATTCTCCAAGGTTCTTCAAACCAAAGGTATCGAAAACGACCTGTGCATGTTGGTAGTCCTCTTCACACACCCCGTTCCCAGTCAACTTGTTAAAAAGGCCTCTCGTGGCGGGAGGCTTTGACCCTCGTAACTCTCAAAGCTTGTAATGAAATTATAACAAAACACTCCTTTGCGGGCAAGGAGGTCGACGTGTTCGGGAAAGGACTGCCGAAGGCAACAAAAATGCTCTGTGCCTTTAGAGTGGAGATTTTGCACGAGCGTCTCCAGGCTTGCATTAAGAAATGCGAGGCTGTCAATAAAGCGAAGGTTGCCTATCTCTAACAATTTAAAATTCTGGCACGAGCTTCCGAGTACGTTAATATCCTTGGACTCGAACAAATTAAGCTTGCCTAGAAAGAAACTGAGGTCGTAGGAATGGTTATGCGCTATGAGTGGAACGGTATGTTTGTTGATTCGATGGTTTAGGTTACACTGGGAGCAAAGCGCCCGCCTATACTCTCCCGTCATGTGGTCGTGGTCGCGAGTTTTCATTTTCTTGCTAAAGCTTTCGTTGCAAATGCCACAGCGGGAAGAGTCCGCGTGGGAAGCCTCGTTTTCTTGAGTCATTTCAAGAGGCACTTCACTCGATCTGATCAATCGGGGTATTTCCTTCGCTAGAAAGTTGAGAATCAAAATGAATCTTTCTACGCAGTCGGATCCGCGATAGAGGTATTCCTCAACAATGGACGAATCTTTTGAGCGGATGACGAGAAGACAGAAAGAGCTAGGGACGTGATTCTCGTATACATTGCCCGTCGACTGAGTCGGTTCCAGAATCGCTTCAAAGTCGTAAACGCAATAAAAGGGGAACTCTTCCATGACATGCGTGCTCCGAAAGTACAGTTCGTCACCCTTGTTTGGGAAGACGGTTTTGCCCGGCTTCTTGTCCCTGCACATTGAGAGATGGTCAGACAGGGTTTCTTGCCTCTGAAACCCGGTGAGACACCTCTTACAACGAAAGCGTAGGCTTTTGGCATTTGAAAAAAGTCTCGCAAAGTTTGTAATGCCCACAAAATGGTCCTCAACAAGGAGAAGATCGACATGCTGCTCCAACTCGTCATCAACTACCTTCAGTGGGTAAACAAAGTTTTTCTCACTGTCATAACCAAACACATTCACTGAGACACAATTATTTCGCTCAAAGGCCTCCTACGTCCTGTGGAAAGGTTACAGGGAAGGTTTTCGGAAACACATATTTGCACATATGTTCACGATACGAGGACGCTCTTCCTCTGTAAGACCCGTTCACAGGATGCAAAACGGCGAGCACCGCAAACACAAAGCACATATCCCGTTCAGATTCGTGAAGACGCTCAGTGACACTGACGAGGCATTGCTTTGAGGCAAGTTGCTTCGGTAGAGAAAAATGTCCGCAACCAACGGTCGGGGGAAGAAATCGTCCCAAACTAATACTACAAACTTTTATCCCAACAAGAAAGAATCCCGAGCCTTGTTCCTGATAATGCTCCAGCCGGGCAGCTATTTCAGTGCAAACTCGCTGAATGGAACTACTGATATTACCGTCCACAAATGCGGTTTGGACCTGACTATGAAAAAAGTGTACAGTCACATCAATGTCGTCGTCAGGAAGGAGACGTCCGAGCTCGACAGTGAGTGTCACAAAAAAACGCAGAGGCAGACCAAAATGTCTGAGTACGTTTGACATGTGCTCTGAATGATGCCTAAAAAAGGTGGACACGTCGTACGCCTCTGTGTCTCTTTCGTGTAAGTGTAACTCGTACTGAGCCACATAATTACGAAGAGCGCACACTCTTTCGTAAAAGGGAATGCATGGCGAGGGAGTCACATTGTGAACCAAGGCAAAGTGAACTTGCATCGAGTCTGCACTGGAATAATGCTGTCGGTCGTCGGGAGAGCACAGATGACAGGTAACCATGATGGGGTCTGAGATGTCTAGACGATATTCGTAGGTATCCGACGATTAGGTGACGAGGGGGCTAGATGATCCGGATCGTCTAGGCCTCGGGGACCTTTTCAAAAATAACGAAAAAAAATCCTATTAGCGATGAGAACGCTAGGCTTTTAGACTGCTCACCTTGCTATGCAAGAAGGGTGTGGTGTCGGACCGAGGTGATTTTTCTCCCTCTTGATGACCAAACGCTGAAACAAAATGTCTTATTAGCAAGGAAAACGCGAGGCTTTTAGTCTGCTCACCTTGTAACGCGAAGATCAGGAGAAAAACGATGCATGAGTCGGGTAGTTCGAGTGCGAAGCAGTTTATAGAGTCCAAAGCTGGAGTACGTCCCGGGAGTCATATACCGTGCAATCGCAGTAAACGGTGAAGTCGCAATGTTTAACGCAGAGTTTCCTCTAAGCAAGGACTGTAGAATACGCACGTCCGACGCCGACACTGCCATGAAGCAACTAAAACGAGACAGCGACTGAAAAGAAGCAAAAACCAGTCAAACCGCGTCAAGGTCGCGCTTTCGAAATAAACCGCACGCCTCGCGCAACATTTTTTTTTGCATCATGTTTTTTTTAAGACGAGGGCAGACATTTGTTTTGTCTGTCGACATCGTGTTTATTTAAGACGAGGATAGACACTTGTTGTGTCTACCCGAGTCGTGTTTTTTAACACCTGTTGTGTCCGCCGGCATCGCGCGTCTTAAAAAGAACACGATGCCGGCGGACACAACAGGTGTTAAAAAACACGACTCGGGTAGACACAACAAGTGTCTATCCTCGTCTTAAATAAACACGATGTCGACAGACAAAACAAATGTCTGCCCTCGTCTTAAAAAAAAAAACATGATGCAAAAAAAAAAATGTTGCGCGAGGCGTGCGGTTTATTTCGAAAGCGCGACCTTGACGCGGTTTGACTGGTTTTTGCTTCTTTTCAGTCGCTGTCTCGTTTTAGTTGCTTCATGACAGTGTCGGCGTCGGACGTGCGTATTCTACAGTCCTTGCTTAGAGGAAACTCTGCGTTAAAACATTGCGACTTCACCGTTTACTGCGATTGCACGGTATATGACTCCCGGGACGTACTCCAGCTTTTGGACTCTATAAACTGCTTCGCACTCGAACTACCCGGCTCATGCATCGTTTTTCTCCTGATCTTCGCGTTACAAGGTGAGCAGACTAAAAGCCTCGCGTTTTCCTTGCTAATAAGACATTTTGTTTCAACGTTTGGTCATCAAGAGGGAGAAAAATCACCTCGGTCCGACACCACACCCTTCTTGCATAGCAAGGTGAGCAGTCTAAAAGCCTAGCGTTCTCATCGCTAATAGGATTTTTTTTCGTTATTTTTGAAAAGGTCCCCGAGGCCTAGACGATCCGGATCATCTAGCCCCCTCGTCACCTAATCGTCGGATACCTACGAATATCGTCTAGACATCTCAGACCCATCATGGTTACCTGTCATCTGTGCTCTCCCGACGACCGACAGCATTATTCCAGTGCAGACTCGATGCAAGTTCACTTTGCCTTGGTTCACAATGTGACTCCCTCGCCATGCATTCCCTTTTACGAAAGAGTGTGCGCTCTTCGTAATTATGTGGCTCAGTATGAGTTACACTTACACGAAAGAGATACAGAGGCGTACGACGTGTCCACCTTTTTTAGGCATCATTCAGAGCACATGTCAAACGTACTCAGACATTTTGGTCTGCCTCTGCGTTTTTTTGTGACACTCACTGTCGAGCTCGGACGTCTCCTTCCTGACGACGACATTGATGTGACTGTACACTTTTTTCATAGTCAGGTCCAAACCGCATTTGTGGACGGTAATATCAGTAGTTCCATTCAGCGAGTTTGCACTGAAATAGCTGCCCGGCTGGAGCATTATCAGGAACAAGGCTCGGGATTCTTTCTTGTTGGGATAAAAGTTTGTAGTATTAGTTTGGGACGATTTCTTCCCCCGACCGTTGGTTGCGGACATTTTTCTCTACCGAAGCAACTTGCCTCAAAGCAATGCCTCGTCAGTGTCACTGAGCGTCTTCACGAATCTGAACGGGATATGTGCTTTGTGTTTGCGGTGCTCGCCGTTTTGCATCCTGTGAACGGGTCTTACAGAGGAAGAGCGTCCTCGTATCGTGAACATATGTGCAAATATGTGTTTCCGAAAACCTTCCCGTAACCTTTCCACAGGACGTAGGGGCCTTTGAGCGAAATAATTGTGTCTCAGTGAATGTGTTTGGTTATGACAGTGAGAAAAACTTTGTTTACCCACTGAAGGTAGTTGATGACGAGTTGGAGCAGCATGTCGATCTTCTCCTTGTTGAGGACCATTTTGTGGGCATTACAAACTTTGCGAGACTTTTTTCAAATGCCAAAAGCCTACGCTTTCGTTGTAAGAGGTGTCTCACCGGGTTTCAGAGGCAAGAAACCCTGTCTGACCATCTCTCAATGTGCAGGGACAAGAAGCCGGGCAAAACCGTCTTCCCAAACAAGGGTGACGAATTGTACTTTCGGAGCACGCATGTCATGGAAGAGTTCCCTTTTATTGCGTTTACGACTTTGAAGCGATTCTGGAACCGACTCAGTCGACGGGCAATGTATACGAGAATCACGTCCCTAGCTCTTTCTGTCTTCTCGTCATCCGCTCAAAAGATTCGTCCATTGTTGAGGAATACCTCTATCGCGGATCCGACTGCGTAGAAAGATTCATTTTGATTCTCAACTTTCTAGCGAAGGAAATACCCCGATTGATCAGATCGAGTGAAGTGCCTCTTGAAATGACTCAAGAAAACGAGGCTTCCCACGCGGATTCTTCCCGCTGTGGCATTTGCAACGAAAGCTTTAGCAAAAAAATGAAAACTCGCGACCATGACCACATGACGGGAGAGTATAGGCGGGCGCTTTGCTCCCAGTGTAACCTAAACCATCGAATCAACAAACACACCGTTCCACTCATAGCGCATAACCATTCCTACGACCTCAGTTTCTTCCTTGGCAAGCTTAATTTGTTCGAGTCCAAGGATATTAACGTACTCGGAAGCTCGTGCCAGAATTTTAAATTGTTGGAGATAGGCAACCTTCGATTTATTGACAGTCTCGCATTTCTTAATGCAAGCCTGGAGACGCTCGTGCAAAATCTCCACTCTAAAGGCACAGAGCATTTTTGTTGCCTTCGGCAGTCCTTTCCCGAACACGTCGACCTCCTTGCCCGCAAAGGAGTGTTTTGTTATAATTTCATTACAAGCTTTGAGAGTTACGAGGGTCAAAGCCTCCCGCCACGAGAGGCCTTTTTTAACAAGTTGACTGGGAACGGGGTGTGTGAAGAGGACTACCAACATGCACAGGTCGTTTTCGATACCTTTGGTTTGAAGAACCTTGGGGAATACAGCGACCTTTACCTAAAGACGGACTGCCTCCTACTGGCCGATGTTTTCCAAAACTTTAGACGGTGGACGATGGAGACGTACGAAATTGAGGCTTTACATTTCGTATCGTTACCGTCCCTAAGCTTGTCGTGTGCGCTGAAACAGTCGAAAGTAAGACTGCAGCTAATTGACGATCCTGACACCTATCTCATGATAGAACAGGGTATTCGCGGAGGGATTACCCAATGCACAACCCGCCATGCTGTCGCAAATGTTCCGGGAACGGATACGTTTAACCCGCAACACGAACCGTCTCAGATTTTGGACTTGGACGTAAACGGTCTGTATGCGGCGACAATGAGAGAAGCCCTGCCAGTGTCGGACTTTGAGTGGATGACGAAAGACGAGATTGCCTGCCTGAACATTGGTGACGTTCCAGATGACGCTCCGACGGGCTACATTCTGGAGGTAGACCTCAGATATCCTCATGACTTGCACGATACTCATTCTGACTTTCCCTTGGCCCCGGTGAAGCAAAGCGTTCCCTACGATTGGTTATCCGGCTATCAAAAACATCTCATTGACAAGTTTGAAATGCCCAAAGAGGAATCCACTAAGAAGCTGCTGCTCACACTTCATGACAAAACGAAATACGTTTTGCACTACCGGATTTTGAAACTGTACATCCAGTTAGGACTAGAGGTCACCAAAATTCATCGAGTTCTCAAATTCTCTCAGCGAGCGTTCTTGAGGGAGTTTATTGATTTTAACCACCAGCTGAGACAGCAAGCAACCAACTCCTTCCAGAAGAATCTTTCCAAACTGTTCATGAACAGCATATATGGCAAGACGATCGAGAATGCACGTAAACATGGACACATTCAACTGTGCGTTAAAGAGGACGACATACTGAAAATGCTTCAGAAGCCGAACCTGACGCAGTTTCGAGCACTTAGCTCGCAGGTCGTAATTTTCCAGTTCGCTCCGAAAGTGATCAAACTCAAGCAACCACTCTACGCAGGGTTCTCGATTCTTGAGTTGTCAAAAATAGTAATGTACGACTTCTTTTATAATCAACTTCGTCGTGCGATCCCCTCAGCGAGGGCTCTTTACTGCGACACGGATTCATTCTTCCTACACCTTCACGGATCAGACGTAGACGACAAACTGCTCCAACTCCGAGACGCATGCTTGGATACATCTGGATATCCTGAGAGTCACAAGCTCTTTTCAACCGAAAACAAAATGAGGCTCGGTGTGTTAAAAAATGAATATCCCACTACTCACTTAGTGGCTTTTTGTTGCTTAAAACCAAAGCTATACAGCTTCAAAACAAGCAGCAACACGTGTTGCGTAAGAGCCAAGGGAGTAAAGAAATCTGAGTCTCGCAAGCTCACCTACGAGCTGTACAAGCATACTCTAGAGACGAAAACTTTGCACAGAGTGACGCAGCACTTGATTGCTCGAAAACTTAACGAGAACAAAAGCATCGCGGTCGAAAAGATTGCTCTGAATCCGTTCGACAACAAGCGATACATTTGCAGCAACGGGATTACGACGTTTCCTTTTGGACACAAGAGCGTTTTAGGAAGCGAGCGATCTGCCTCCTCACCACACGCCTCGTAAATATTTTGGACTGTGGCGCAGTTGCTCGCGTTTCCCACCGGTGTGTGTTGAAAACTGCTTGTGTACATTCTTGTATAATCCGCCAGTGTACGGAAGCCGGATCCTATCTCTCTTCTCATCTCACACCCTGACCTTGTAAATATCTTTTTTTTGGATTGTATCGTGCGCGTTGCTCTGGTATTCCACTTTTTTTTTTTGCCTCGGATGTGTTTTGATATTGCTTGTGTTGTACATTTTTGTGTAAAGTGTTTCCAGTGGTTTCACGTGTCGCGTAGAGTGATTTTAAAAGCCGTATCTGTATTTATAAGTGTGCGTGTTTTTAGAGCGAATGATAATAAAAAACATGAAACATGATATCTGTCTCGTCTTTAACGCGTATGGATGCGACCACGCTCCGGTCCATTTCCCACAATGCTCCGTTCAGCAGACAGATGCCGATAAAATTATCGAGAGATGACGTGAGCGCGATATAGTTGACGCCATCTACCAAGCTGGCGCTAAAATTAGCGAGAGATGGCGGATGATAATGGTAAAAGTTCACGCCAGCAAAAGGATTCAGATGCGCGCCATCTACAAACAGATTCAACAACTTACACGCATTGCGCGCACGCGAAAATACGGATGGGCACACCTTAGGAAGACGCGCAATTAAACGTTTCAGCAACAGATGACGCAGGGTCAGACCCACGCCACAAGATGTCACTCATGCCCTAACAACAAAGACGCTTAGCAACAAAAGACACGCGCAATCTATGAACCGAGGTGTCAACTGCGCAGCGATTCAAATATCAGGTGACGTTGGTCACATGACCCCCGGGAAAACACTCGACAATGCATTTCTCGTCACTCGGCGACATATCTGTGTCGTCATCGTGACGCTGCATTTTCCCGGCTGGCAGATGACTCAATAATCCTGAACTCTTCCGTCATCCCTGTAGCGACCTCCGGTGAATGACTCGGCAATTCCGTTCCAAATCCAAGCGTTGCGACAGCTCTAACACATGATCTGAATTGCGCGCTCGACGTACGAAATACTAGGACGAGTTGAGATGCGAAAGGATCATTGTGCTCGTAGCTCAGACGATAGGGTGTTGGACTTCTGAGCAGAAGGTATCGAGGTCGATTCCGCAGAACCTCTTTTAGCGAATAAAATGCATTTACCGCGCAGCGATTCGAATGTCACATGTCCTTCGTCGTCATGTGACCGTCCCGCGCTATGACGTCATCATCCTGGGACGTAATCCTCTGGCGAATGACTCAACTGAATTCGCGTCCACTGTGAACATGATTGACAGATCCCGAAATTGGGGGACCGGGCTATGGAAGTGTGAAGCCACAGTCACGTGGGAGGATGATACAGGATGGAATTGAGGCGCGTGTCGAGTGTCGTCCCGACCTCTGACGTCATCATCATGTGGCTTTGGCGATTGATTGACAGGTCCCGAAATTTGGGCCCGAGGACCGGGCCATGTGTGTGGGAACGGGGCATGGGAACGTGACGTCATGGTCACGTGGAGGATGATACAGGATGGAACAGAGGCGCGTGCCGCGTATGTGTGCTGAATTTGTTTACATCAGTGTACGTGACCAGATTTTTACTTCCGGCTCAATCGTGTATCATAATATACTCAATAGACTCAACAGAGGCGCTTGCCGCGTATGTGACCAGACTTTGTTTATTTCCGACTCAATCGTGTATCATAATATACGGAGCGTGGGAAGGTGACGTCATGGCGACGGGCTGTCAATCATGGTGGCTTCGATGGCCGAGTTTGTTTGTTGTTGTTTATTTCCTGTTCAATCGGGTATCATAATATACTACTCTTAATCGATAAGATAAACGCCTCGCCGAGACATCAGCGGTATGCGAGAGACATTTTGAACCGCGCCTTATCCTTCGGGACTATGTGCACATCGTCAATGGCGAAGAGGTTAGAATTCTATGCCGCAATATATTACGACTATTTTGTAGTCTTTTTGTGTACTATGTTGCTGGATATCTGTCATGTGCTTGCTGTGTATGTCGATGAAGTGTATTACCACTTTTGAGAGGTCATAAAGCAATGAGTTGGGAATAATTTTGTTTTAGATGCGGAGCATCTCTTGCTCAGGTCCACGGTGTAAGATACACTCTTTAGGTGAGGACACGGCGGGGCTGAACGCGCGGCGCGAGGAATCAGAATAGTGTTCGTTCGACGGGCATCCGAAAGGCTGCATTATTCCGCGGCCACCGTGCCCGCGGCTGACAGTGTCGCCGGCGGCCAAACGGCGAGACTGTGTGAGAGTGAAAAAAGTGGTCTTTCTGCACGAGCGACAACCTCGCTGGAGCTCTGCGCGTGTGGAGCATGAGGCGGCACGAGCCGTCTTTGCCGTGCCCACGGGTCGACGAGTCCTCTGCCGGCGCCGAACTTTATCTGCACTGCGCGAGGAGCGCGCTGTCCTCACCTGAAAGAGTATTATCTTACACCGTGCTCGGGTCTATGTCCCGCGGCCTTGTAGTCCGCACTCACACTACGCACGCGCAACTCTCCTCCTTCCCTCTCTCCAACAGCTGCGCGTTACTCTCTCCGCTCTCTCTCTCTACCAGCTGCGTGCACTGCGCGTGCGTTCGCTTCTACTCACACCGCGCGCGCACGCGCAACTCTCCTCCTCTAGTCTCCTCTCCTTCAAGTGTGAAAAAAAAAATAAACGGCGAGTGGCGAGCGTTTTAAAGGGGCGGTGCAACGATTTTATGATTAAAAGAATTTGCATCTTGTCATTTTTACGTTGTTTATCGTGTCCCGGAGGATAGAGAAAACACCTCCTTCATTAAAAATGTCACGATTCCGCTGCATAATCGCAAAGCAAAAGTCGAGCTTTTTCCCCCACCTGCAGCCCCAAGTGGCAGCCGAAGGAACTACGGCGAAAAGATTACGTGACCTCGCTCGGCTCTAAGCTGCAGCATAACGCCCGCTAATGTCAGCGGAGAGAGGGAGAGGAAGCGTCCTCCGAGATAGCACACGGGAAGCTACACGGCACTCCGAATGACGTCACTGGGAGTGCGACCAGGTGTGACCCTGAAGGCTGGGAGTGAGTTGAGGGGTGCCCGAAATGCCAATATTTATCTTTTTTTTTACGCAGCAACTAGGACACGCAGGCGAAATCGGTTTTCTGTTCTTTACTTCAGAAGTGTCAGAGGGCAACTTCCACAAATCTTTGACCGAAGTCCGGAAATTGTTGCACCCCCCTTTAAGTTTCTCTGCCGCGAGCCGCGAGCGCGACGAAGGCTCCCGTAGGGGGTAACGCTATGGCAGTCGGTGGCGCCATCTCTCGACGTCAGCACGCAACTTCGACTCTTTCCTCGGAACCAACACGATGCTCCGCATCACCCCATGGTTCCCCTCGGGAAGATGGTGTAATTTTTCACTTGAAGGTTTGTTCAAGTTGGTGTGTCATATTGTATTTTAATGCTTCATGTACGCCCAATCGAGGTATATTTTCTTCATAGACTGCCTTTCACAAAAGACAATTTGGTATATGTTCGCCAGTTGCAGTGGCATCTTGGCCGCTCCCAAACGCGCTCGGCCTTGCACCTTGCACAACGCTGGTCCCCGCATCAGCAACACGATCACAAAAAAAAATAACCAGTTTATTGTTCCTCTCACTATAAAAAAAGTGAGAGATTTATTGAGATTTATTAGTTTTTTTCTTCGTTATATCAGTATCGCGTGGTTTCTTTTGCAGCTATTAAGCGTGCCGCCCAAGTGATAGCGTTGCTGAACGACCTGTCAGTCCTGGGAAGGGGGGGGGGAGTCGATAATAATTAAATGTCCATCAAAAGCACTCGAATAATGAAAGTTGAGGATAGCACACACTCTAGAGGCATTATTCCAAAGAAAAACCTACAATTTTTCACATTAGCAATTGTTCTGCGTCGCGAAAAGCTCCAGTCGAACCACAGTAGTACACGCCGAGCAGCGCCGACGACGAAGCTGACGGGGGCACGTTCCCCAGGGCTCAGAACAGCAGCGCTACGGTGTCGTCTACGCGCAAAATCTTCACGCGGCGGCCGCCGCTCTTGCCACTACGACTCTCTAGAACACTGTAGTCTATACACCAACTCATCTCTGTGACGTCACGGCGCGGTGGTGGCGCGCCGGTCGCACTTCCGGTCTGGGGCTGTGGGCAGAAGTCCCCATGCCAGACGTGTATTCCTGCGTTGTTTTGAAAGGAATCAGACAAAAACCTGCCTTATCGTCAAAACGCCGCGACTGGGGCCGCACCAAAAGTGCCGAGAAAGGTTTGAAGGTCAGTTTTCACGTGCTTGGTTCGTCAGAGAATCCGGATATGTGCCGTGAAAAGGGAAAAGCAGACGCCGTCGGACAACGATTGCTTGGGCGGGAAGCACTTTGGGTTGAATTCACGGATACTTGTGGTCATCAGATTTATTTGTTTTGTTCCAAGATGAACGCCAGAAAACCGTCAAGTTGTGCGGACCACCTGCGGACTACGTTCAGTGCGTCTTCAAGTTCAAACGGCCGCCTGATCGTTCAAACTGTCGTCTGCTCTTTCAAACGTTTCTGCTTGTCGTCTGCTCTCTAGACGACGCCGGCCCGTACACCAAAAGTTGGCCCGGTCCTTGCGATAAGAAGTAAGTGCAGGCCTCAAAAGACTTAAATTTAAAGGTTGGTAAGCAGGCTCGTCGTAAACAGTAGATAGAAGGAGATGTTGATTATTGTTACCAGCGGCCACCACCGACTTGTTATGCCTGATTCACTTGGTCCGATTCTGCTTGCGATTTTCAGTATTGACGTTGACCGTCTCAGCTACGGTTCACGCTTTTGCAGCCCGAGCGACGTCGCAACTGAAAATTGCGAGCGAAATCTCATCTGGTGAATCAAGCTTTAGCGTTCATTCTGCGGCGTCCACGCGGAATGAATCGCCGCATGTCAGATTATTCACGCGAAGTTTCGCAGTGTAACGAGCCTCGTCAATTTCGCTGACGCCGCTCATGTAGTCAGACATTGCCAGGAAGACGTAGAATCAACAATTCGAATGCGAAAAAGGGCAGGGGGACTCACACTGACGCCGATAACATCGCGTTTCAATGGTTTGTTTATGGGCGACGGCGAGCTTGTTGCCCACACCCCCGACTGTTGCCCACCCCCGACTGGAGACTGTTAAAGCAAGCGTGTAAATCACGGGCTACCCTTTAGCAGGCTCCCAAAGTTTCTTGCACTTACTGGATAAGCAAATTTGAGAGGTGGCTGAGAACAAGCGCGTGAATCACGGGCTACCCTTTAGCCGGCTCCCAGATTTTCTGCTGCGATTACTGGGCTAACAAATCCGGGGGCCGGCTAAAGGTTAGCACGTGAATAACGGGCTATCCTTAAGCCAGCTCCCATATTTTCTTACCTGCTTGCTCGGCAAGCAAATCTGGGAAGACTGTTAAAGCAAGCGTGTGAATCACGGGCTACCCTTTAGCAGGCTCCCAAAGTTTCTTGTGCTTACCGGATAAGCAATTTTGAGAGTTGGCTAAGAACAAGCGCGTGAATCATGGGCTACCCTTTAGCCGGCTCCCAGATTTTCTTGCGATTACGGTGCTAACAAATCTGGGGCCGGCTAAAGGCTAGCACGTGAATAACGGGATATCCTTAAGCCAGCTCCCATATTTGCTTACGCTAGCTCGGCAAGCAAATCTGGGAGACGGTTAAAGCAAGTGTGTGAGATCACGGGCTAACCTTTAGCGGGCTCCCAAAGTTTTTTGCGCTTACCGGATAAACAAATTTGAGAGTTGGCTAAGAATAAGCGCGTGAATCACGGGCTACCCTTTGCTCGGCTCCCAGATTTGCTTGCGATTACTGGGCTAACAAATCTGGGGGCCGGCTAAAGGCTAGTACGTGAATAACGGGCTATCCTTAAGCCAGCTCCCATATTTTCTTACGCTTGCTCGGCAAGGAAATCTGGGAGACGGTTAAAGCAAGCGTGTGAATCACGGGCTAACTTTTAGCAGGCTCCCAACGTTTCTTGCGCTTACCGGATAAGCAAATTTGAGAGTTGGCTAAGAACAAGCGCGTGAATCATGGGCTACCCTTTAGCCGGCTCCCAGATTTTCTTGCGATTACTGGGCTAACAAATCTGGGGGCCGGCTAAAGGCTAGCACGTGAATAACGGGCTATCCTTAGCCAGCTCCCATATTTTCTTACGCTTGCTCGGCAAGCAAATCTGGGAGACGGTTGGAGCAAGCGTGTGAATCACGGGCTACCCTTTAGCAGGCTCCCAGATTTTCTTGCGATTGCTGGGCTAACAAATCAGGGAGCCGGCTGAAAACAACGCGCGTATCACAGGCTATCCTTTTCCCGGCTCCCATATTTTCTTGCGCTTACCGGGCAACCAAATCTGGGAGTCGGCTAAAGGCTCAGCACGTGAATAACGGGCTATCACTTAAGCCAGCTCCCATATTTTCTTACGCTTGTTTGGCAAGCAAATCTGGGAGACGGTTAAAGGTGTGAATCACGGGCTACCCTTTAGCAGGCTCCCAAAGTTTCTTGCGCTTACCGGATCAGCAAATTTGAGAGTTGGCTAAGAACAAGCGCATGAATCACGGGCTGCTCTTTTAGCCGGCTCCCAGATTTTCTTGCGATTAGTGGGCTAACAAATCTGGGGGCCGGCTAAAGGCTAGCACGTGAATATCAGGATATCGCTCAAGCCAGCTCCCATATTTGCTTACGCTTGCTCGGCAAGCAAATCTGGAGACGGTTAAAGCAAGCATGTGAGACGGTTAAAGCAAGCGGGCTACCCTTTAGCAGGCTCCCAATGTTTCCTGTTGCTTACCGGATAAGCAAATTTGAGGGTTGGCTGAGAACATGCGCGTGAATCACGGGCTACCCTTTAGCCGGCTCCCAGATTTTCTTGCGATTACTAGGCTAACAAATAGGGGAGCCGGCTGAGGGCTAACGCGCGTATCACGGGCTATCCTTTTCCCGGCTCCCATATTTTCTTGCGCTTACCGGGCAACCAAATCTGGGAGTCGGCTAAAAGGCTAGCTTACGTGAATAACGGGCTATCCTTTAGCAGAGCTTTCAGACGTTTTTTGTTGCGCTTACCGCGTGTGCAAATCTGGGAGTAGGCTAAGGGCCAGCGCATGAATCACGGGCTATCCTTTCGCCGGCTCCCAGATTTGCTTGCGCCTACCGAGCAAGCGAATCTGAGAGACGGCTAAAGGCTAACGCGTAGATCACTGTATATTGCCGTCTCTCAGATTCCGCTTGCTCAGCAAACAAGCTTTCTGCGGCGAAAATAGCCGGAATGCGCTGGCGTAGCCCTACTAGATTTTGCACACGCAGCAAAGCAACAAAAAACGTCTGAAAACCTACTAAAAATAGCGTTATTCACGTGCCTATATAGCCAGCCTCAATTTTGTTACTAGCGCAAGGGCCAGGAAAGGATAGCCCGTGACCGCGCGTAGCCCTCAGCCAGCTCCCAATTTGTTAACCTGTAATCGCAAAATCTGGGAGCCAGCAACAGCCGTATTCATACATGTTGTAACTCTAAATTTACTTATCAACAAGCACAAGGAGCCTGCTAAGTAGCCCACATCTGCTGCCGTCTCACATCTTTAAGCCATCTCAAATTGCCGAAACAAAGCGTAAACAATAAGGGTAGCTAAGAATATCGGTATATTCACGTGCTAGCAAATTTAGCCAGCCCCTAACTGTTAGCCCACTAATCGCAAAATACAAATTGTATAAATAGCCGCTCATGCGCTTATTCTTAGCCAACTCTCAAATTTGCAATCAGACCTACTTAAAGAGCAGCCCAATGATGCACACACAACAAAATCTCCCAGATTTAACCTCAAAAACAAGCGTAAGAAAAATATGGGAGCTGAGATAGCCCGTT
The DNA here is from genome assembly GCA_037355805.1 of Ixodes ricinus. Lineage (NCBI taxonomy): Eukaryota > Metazoa > Arthropoda > Arachnida > Ixodida > Ixodidae > Ixodes > Ixodes ricinus. The sequence goes on from JAZHYW010063091.1 coordinate 73,806, forward strand.
ATTCACGTGCTAGCCTTTAGCCAGCCAGGTTTGGTTGCCTTAAGCGCAAGAAAATATGAGGCATAAAAGATAGCCTGTGATACGCGCGATTAGTCAACCGGCTCCACTGTTAGCAATAATCGCAAGGAAAATCTGGAGGCAAAGTAGCCCGTGATTCACACGCTTGCTAACCGTCTCCCAGATTTGCTGCCGAACTGCTTATAAGAAAAATATGGGAGCTGGCAAATCTTTTGTCTAGCCTTCAGCCGGCCCCCAGATTTGTGTAATGAAAAAAATCAGAACAGCGTAAATTTGTAATGCTTTAAGACCTACTAAATTAGCCCGTATTCACACGTATACAGCCGTCTCCCAGATTTCCTTGCCAAGCAAGCGTAAGAAAAATATGGGAGCTGAAGAATCGCCGTCACATGCCTTAGCCGGCCCCCAAATTTGTTAACTAACAAATATAAGCAAAATCTAGGCAGCCCTAAAAAATTTTATTCTTAATACTCTAGAACTGTTTATCCAGTAAGCATAAACATGCATAGCCCGTATTCCCACATACAACAACCGTCTCCCAGATTTAACTGCCAGGAACTGGCAGAACCATCGATTATTCACGTGCTGGCTGCTAGCCGGCCCCAGGTTGTTAGCACCATAATCTGGAAAATCTGAGGCCAGCAAAGAAATTGTATATTCACGCGCTATTCATGTAATATCAAGCTGGGAATGCAAAGTATGATGCACGCTTCTTTCTTTGATCTCCAGATTTGCCGAGCAAACGTAATGGAGCTGGCAAGATAGCCCGTTATTCACGTGCTAAACGCTGGCGGCCCCGGTTTGTGTATCTGGAAAATCTGGGGGTGCCCGTGATTCACGCATGCCACCTCTCAAATTTGCGTAGTCTGAAAACTTTTGGGAGCCTGCTAAAGAGCCAGCCCGTGATTTGCCTTTTCTTTAGCAGTCTCAGTCAGATTATGGCTCCTCTTTCTCCTCTAAAACAAACCATTGAAGCTGCGATTATCGGCGTCTGAGTCCCCTGCCGCATTCAGGCGATTCTACATCTTCCTGTATCTTCTATTACATGAGCGGCGTCTAGCAGAAATTGACGGGCTGTTGCTGCGAAACTTCGCGTGGATGTTTGTCTGGCGCGTGGACCGCAAGATGAAGACGCTAAAGCTGATTCACCAGATGAGATTTCGCTCGCAATTTTCAGTTGCGACCGTCGTCCGTGCAAAAATGAACCGTAACTGGAACGGTCAAGCATCCAACTTCTGAAAATCGCAAGCAGAAATCAGACCAAAAATCAGGCATAATGACGCACCTCCGCTCTATCTACCTGTTGCGATACTATAACCTTTAAATTTAAGTCTTTGGAACCTGCACTTACTTCTTATCACGCAGGTTTCAACCTGGTGAACAGGTAGCCGTAAAGCAGAGAGCGATTTGAAAGAGCAGACGACAGTTTGGGTGATCAGACATCGTTGAGCGCTGGCAGCAGTGTCAGCACAACGGCGGTTTTCTGTCGTTCATCTGGAACAAAACAGATAAAATCTGACCGCAAATATCGATGGTGTCCACGGCCTGGCGTACTGCTTTCCCTTTTTCACGGCATATATCCGGATTCTCTGACGAACCCAACGCGTGACTGTCAAATTTCTCGGCGCTTTGGTATTTGTCGCGGCGTTTTATTGTCTGATTTCACCGAACAGCGCGGAATTACGTCTGGCATGGAACTCAATATGCGACCGGCGCGCCGCCGCGCCTGTTGCCGTGCAGAGATAGTGAAGTGTATGAATACGAGTGTTCACAAGAGAGTCGTGATGGCAGAGCGGCGACACTCCGCACATGGCGATTTGCGCGTAAGTGCCGCTGCTGACTACAAGCCCGTCCTTTCGTATTATACTTTGTGGTTCGTGGGCTTTTTCGACAATTTGTAATGAATTGTAGGTTTTTTCTTTGGAATAATGCATAACAAATGTGTGCTATCTCAACTTTCATTATTCGGTGCTGATGGACATTTAATTATTATCGACTCCCCCCCCCCCCTTCCCGCGTGGGCGGCGCAGCAATATTGCGAAAATTACGCGATGCGAAAAAAAAAAACTAATAAATACTCAATAAATCTCTCACTTTTTTGTAGTGAACAATAAACTGGTTATTTTTTTTTGTGATCGTGACCTTGATGCGAGACCAGCGTTATTGTAGGAGTGCAAGGAGCAAACGCATTTTGGGGCTTGTAAAGATGCCACTGCAACTTAATCCAGACGCTACTTGCAAATTGTCTTTGTGAAACTGTCTATGAGAAAATATACCTCAGTGGAAATTTGTAAGCGATAAAATACAATATGAGCCTGCTGAACAAACAGTGAAAAAATTACACCATCTCCGAGTACATGGGGTGATGCAAGTGGTTCCGAAAATTACTGCTGACGTGGAGATAACCACCGGCTGCCATGCTGTTACCCCCTACAGAGCCTTCGCAGCTACGCCCGCTAGAAGAAGAGCAAAGGGGGGTGCGAGCAATTTCGGACTTCGGTCCAAGATTTGTGGAAGTTGCCCTCTGGCCGCTTCTGAAATGGAAGAAACCGGTTTCACCTGCATTTGGGTGCCTTTTTTTTTCAGGCACCCCTCAACTCCTCCCCGAAGAATGCGCCTGTCGCACTCCAAGCATGACAAAATCATTCGGAGGTGCCCGTGTAAGCTTCCCCGTGACGGTACTCCTCTCCCTGTCTCCGCTGACGCGGGCGCTACTGCTGCAGCTTAGAGCTTCAGGCGCCGTCACGTAATCTCGGCCGTGAAAGCTCGACGTTTGCTGCGATTATGGGAGCGGAATCATGACATTAAATGAGGAAGTGTTTCTCCTATTATCAGGACACGTTAAACAACAGCAAAAATGACAGATGCAATTCTAGCAATGATAAATCACACCACTGCCTAAAACGCTCGCCACTCGCCATTCTTTTTCACACTTGAGTTCTAGAGGAGGAGAGTTGCGCGCGCGCGGTGTAGAAGCGAACGCACTGCAGTGCCTCAACTGGTAGAGAGGCGGAAGGTAACGCGCAGCTGTTGGAGGGAAGGGAGGAAGTTGCGTGCGTAGTGTGAAGTGCGGACTATGCCGCGGAACATAGACGAACGACAAGATATGGGTAACAGCGCGCTCCTCGTGCAGATAAAGTTCGGCGCCGGCAGAGGCGTCGTCAACCCGTGGGCACGGCGAGCTCGTGCCGTAATCGCTCTCCGTCGCAGAAGATTACTCACTCTCACATTTCGCCGTTTGGCTGCGGCAGCGCGGGCGCAATGAGCCGCTGGAATAATGCGGCGATTCCTCATCGCCGCAAAGTGTCACCTAAAAGAGTGTATCAGTTGGGCTACTCCGCATCTAAAACAAGGTAACTCGACATGACCCCCCTTCTCAAAAAGTGGTAATGCATCGACGCGCAGCAACATGACAGATCCAGCAACGCGAAATTACGCAGACTACAGATAGTCGTAATATTGCGGCATAGAATAACCTCTTCGCCATTGACGATATTCTCTATAATCCCCGAAGGAGATAGACGCGGTTCATGTCATCTCTCACCGCCTGTCTCTTGGCATTTATATCGAT